>JAGQAX010000081.1:0-208965 GCA_019142605.1 Cephalopholis sonnerati
TTACAAATCAGTGTTTTTTTCTGTGCCGTTCTGCACATTGCAGATGAGCTGCTAACCCAGCACCTGCTAATGTGCACTCAAACACGTTCTAATCCCAACTCGTCAAATGCTGCCACGTTGTCAGTGGACCTACATGTCAACATATGTCATGCTGGGTACCCTCTTGTGTCAATTTTGGATGTTCCGGGACAATATGTTTATTTATGCTGGTTACATGCATTCTTTCATGTCAAAATAAACACAGGAAATGTACAGTTTCTGCTCATTGAAAGTCCGGAGTTTGTTTGACCCATACGGACTGTCTCACTCTTTATACAACAGTAGTTGCCTGCTGCATCAAAAGCTGCCACCACCTGGTGCGTATCATACCCCTGCGAAGGGTGCCTCTGTGTGTCAGTGTCTGACGCCGAGATCACTGATAGAACGGTGAAATTTGAAGAGTTGGGAGTGAGAACGGGCTGGCTCATCGTTTTTTCCTTTGATAACTTAAGATCCAGATGTTCAGGAGGTTTATACTGGGAGCTGAATTATCCACAGAGGTCTCTTCTTCTCCAAAACAGATGGTAGAAACACTGAATAAAGGAGTTTCACACAAAAATACATCAGTTCTTCCGACACTCTGGTTGGCGGAGAGTATGCTGACTACAGCGGCCGACACGAAAACACAAAGACATGAATGTCCCTATCTAGAGCTGGTGTTTGGTTTCTCCATTTTGGGCTGCTGTAGGAACATGGCGGACTCTGTAAACGAGGACCTGCTCCTTATGTAGCTATACACATCTCCTTCTAAGGTAATGAAAACAGAACTATTCTTATTTTCAGGTGATTCTAAACTAAAGGAAACATACTTATTATATCTCTGCCAATATATCCCCTTAAATCCTACACACTGGACCTTTAAAATCCCTTAAAGGTTTCAGAGTCTTCTCCTCACTGCCAGCAAAACATATCAGTTTATTTTTCATTCGATCTTTTTTAAAGATATTGAGTCACTCAGTATCTTCCAATCTGAGAGCTGAACGAGATGAGAACGAAGGACAGTCCATGAAAATGATGTGAGATGCTCTTGGGCCGGTACAAAAGTGACAGAATTTACCCACTTTCTTACAAACTGGACAGAAGGGTAAAAAAAAAGTTTTTCTAGAATCTTCACATTATTTCATTTTTCACGGATGCTCAGCTGCAGTGACCTCGGCTCCCCCCTCATTTCGCTGGCTCCTTGGCATCAGTCAGGTGGCCTTTACCTCCCATCATACCTTTGGGTGGATCAGCAGGGATTAGACTGGATTTCCTGCCACCTTATCAGATGTTAAAGTCGGGGGAGGAAGATCCAGGATGAGCCTGAAACACCGGGACTCCAGACTCTCACAGAGGTCAGATAAATAAGGGAAGGAAAGGCTCCTGCTGCTGTGGTATTTTCTGTTGAAAATAACAAGGAGAATAAATATTCTGTCTGAAAACAGATGCTGATGTTACAGAGAGACGACGTAAATAAATCTATATTTGTATTTTGTGCAGATATATGTGAATAAATGTAAATGATTGTTGGAGTTTTTGTTATTTACAAGTGAGAGGGGGATTATTGTAACTGATGTGATGCAGTATGAAGATTGTAAAATGAGATTACATTGGCAGGAAATGAACTGCAGATGTTTCCACTGTAAAAGTCACTTTTCATTGTGTTCTTCTCAGACTGCCAGTGCACAGATCGGCATCAGTTTTCCAGAAACAATGAGGTTTCTTCTTCAGTCTTTACATGTTGTGACACATGGTTTCCACCTGTTAAATTTTGTTTCCAAATGTGCTGATACAGATCTGTTGTATGAGACTGAGGAATCACCTGGAGGAAGGTCAGGAGCTGAATAAAGGCACGAGGTCACCCTGAACCATGGATGTACTAACAAAGAGTGCTTCAAACTAGAGCTGTGGACTTCTTATTAAAAACAGTTGTAGTTGAAATTTGAACACGACATGAATTTAAGATGCCGTGTTGTTGCAAACAAAGTCAAAAGAAAAACTTGGATGCAACACAAATTCACTCACAAACACTGACTGTGAAAAACAGTTTGCTCTACAAATTATCATAAGGAGCCCTGTGGAGTTTTCTTCTAAATAAACTGGAGTCACATTCAGTGTTATTCACTAATTCTGGAGGTCTAACAAGCAAGTTGAGTATATTTCTCCCCTCATAAAACATTTGCAGAGCCATTAAAAAAAATAAGTTTGTTTGTTTCCACCCATGTTTTTTGCCAGCAGTCTTCTTCTATTCAGCTTTTACTGGCTCATTGTGTTGTTTTTTTGGCACGTTGCTTCCTCATACTCTGATCTTTCACTAAAAGTAAAAGTAACAGTACTCTGCTGCAGGGGAAAATCTAACAGATTTTTTCAAACTCTTATTTAAGTAAAAGTACAAAAATATAAGCACAAAAATACACTGAAACTATCAAAAGTAAAAGTACTTATTATGCAAAATGGTCCATTATTTTACTGGATTATAATTATTGATGCATTAATGTGTTCAGCACTAATGTTGCAGCGACTTTATACACTGATAAATAGTTTAATCTCTAATAATAATAATTTATTTGTTGATTATAGTTTGTATTAATAAT
This sequence comes from Cephalopholis sonnerati, assembly GCA_019142605.1. Lineage (NCBI taxonomy): Eukaryota > Metazoa > Chordata > Actinopteri > Perciformes > Serranidae > Cephalopholis > Cephalopholis sonnerati. The sequence continues at coordinate 2,613 of JAGQAX010000081.1, forward strand.
CTGAGTGCTATATCAGAAGGATGTAGTGCAGTAAAAAGTGATGTAGAGAATGAGGTACTTGTACCTCAAAACTGTACTTAAGTGCAGTACTTGAGTACTTTACACCACTGCCACCTGTCGATCAGTGAAATAGCACAAAAATATAAACAGTAGGGTCGAGCCGAATAATTGGATGTCATGAGTATCTGGTACAGATAATGACCTGCATACAAGCATGAGTATTACTCAATTAAAATGTGTAAATATGTGTACTTGTATTGGAAAAAAATCCACATTCCAGTAGCTAAATATTTCTCCTACTCTTGTATTTAAAAGTAATCTGAAAATAATATCATCTTTCGATAAAGTCCCTCTCACCTTCATTTAAACCCCGCCCACTCAGAGTACAGATACAGATAATGATGTGCTCGCTTATTCCTAGTTGACAGAATTTGAATCATGCGTCCTCATGCATGACAAACAAAATGAGGACCCACTCTAAAATATGTTGCTCCACAGCGCTGCCAGTGGTCAAAAACTCCACAGGGTGCCTTTAAGTTTGCTCCACATTTAATCTGAACTCTTAAAACCTGATACAGCGTTCCAAGACAAAGATCATTCATTCTAATGAAAGTTGCTGCATCAAGAGAGCTACTTTTCCTCCTGAGTTCTTTGGTGTTGATGTCTACAATTTCAATACAAATGATAATATTTAACCTTGGTTCAACAGCCTGGTGCCTGGTGCTTCTCAAAATCAAGGAAGGATCCTTAACGGCTGAATTTCAAAGAGGCTAGGTCATCAAATCCTCCTAAAGGACTGTTCCAATGTCAAGGATCCTTCTACCGAGAATCGAGTCCTTTCTTCAAAGAATTTAAGCAGGCGTGTGTGTGTGTCCTCAGTAGGCAGTGAATTCCCTGAATTCTTTGCGCAGTTTGCCATAATTGAAGACGGGCTCTTTTAAATGACACACACCTGAGCACTCACTAGCCTGTTCCAATGTGTGTTCACCAAATGCTGGAAAGGAGTCTTGTCTAGCCTCTGTAGGGCCCGACTTGGAAGGACTTGTCCTACCAAGGAAGCAATCTTGACTTTGAGAAGTGCAAACTGCGTGCTCAGCTCTGTTAATACATCCATGGTTTATACAATAACTACCATGTTAAGAAAAGTCCTTAAAGGCAGCAAGACGTAGGGTTGAGGTGGAAATGAATGTGGAGTAAAGTGAAATGTAAGGAAGAAGAAAAATCAACTTATTTTTGGCCAGAATTTACAACAAATTTGTTCTGATGTTTCCTGATAATTGGGACATAATGACGACTTCACTTCCAACATGTTAAATATCGATTTACAGGATCCAGCTTGTAAAAGGTTTTTAATTTTACTAGGGTAATAACCTTTTTAAAAACAGTGTTTGTTAAACTTTTATACTATAAATCATATCATTGTCACTTTCTGGAGGATGTCATGGAGGAGCAGAACTCTTCACATGTCATGAAGGCTACAGTGAGCTCAGGGTCTACTAAGAAAGAGAAGGTTGTTGCACTAAATGTCGTACAGAGAGACTCTAAGTTATCTAAAGTGTGCAGCAGGTGGGTTATTTATCGTCGCCACAGCAGCGAGCGGGGAGCTGTGGCTCACAGGAGGACTCATGCTACAGAACAGCGAGGCTGCTTATAAACAACAGTAATGAAGGAAGAGAAATATTTGCTCAGCAGGCGGCTGCTTTTAGCTTCACAGCAACATTTAGCAGTGATGCATTTTCTCCTACCTGCTGAGTCACAACCTGCATTTACATAAAGGCAGCAAAGTCTGATTCTTCAGCTTCTGTCCAAATGAATGATGATTCAGTTTACTTTATGATCTGGGTTTTATTTTCATAGTTTTGGGCTTTATTCTGATCCAGTATGGAATTTAAAAAGATCTAATAAAATGGGGATCAAGCCCAGTTTCTGATTCTGTTAACCACGGATACATTTATACATTTCATATTATATCATAGCTGCCTGTACGTTTTCTTGCAACAAGTAATGCACCCAATTTTGTACATATCCCAAGTATTTTGAAAGGCTGCGATGATGTGACCAATACACTGATGGGAGTAAACAAGCAGACCACTGTTTGAGACCAACAAACATCAAAGCCAGTTGTGATTTAACGGAGTCATTGCTGTGTTTCCAGTGGTATGAAAAACTGTAACTTCATATTTAACAGACAGACACGAGAAAGGTCTTGTTCTAAAACTCTCAGCAAGAACGTAAATAAGCGTATAAGTCAGCTACTCTTAGCAATCTCCAACTAAGCTTCTGTGTCACCTAAAAATGAAAAGTCTACAGCTACTGACTGAAAGAAAACAATAACGTCCTCTTTCAAACAGAAAACATGAACACAGTGTCAGACTAAATGATGAGGTGGGAAAACACTGGCAGTACATTCTGCCTGAGAGGCTCGGAAAGTTAAATAACTGTATTTAGGTTTCTAAAATTCTTTTTCTTCAAGAAATCAGTGAATAATTTAGATTTTTGACTCATTTTTCAATGTTCTACTGATTTGTCATCTGATGGCTTGTGCTCCTGTTTTTTGGACAATACGAGTCCCCAGGAGTTGTTATTATTATTATTATTATTATTATTATTATTATTATTATTATTATTATTATTATTATCGACAGAATCACAGAAATAAAACCCAGCATGTAAAGTGAATTATCCTTCAGAGTCAGCCTTCTCTGTGTCTGTGTGAGTGCAGCCACGGCGGGTGGACCATCTTGTCTGTTGTGTAGCTCATCCTGGTGCCTAACAGGCCCAGTGTGGGTTTATTTACATGGATCTGAACCCCAACGATGACGTAGCTGCTCTCTGTGTGTAGTTCTGTTGCTGTTGCAGTGATGTGAAGACCATCGACACCTTTCTGCTGACGTAACTTTGGAACCACAAACTGAACTCTGCTTTGTTTTTTGTTTTTTTTAACCTAGTGTCTATTTTGGAATTTGACGTGTGATGGTGACAGTCACGTTTCTTTTGTATGTCAACTGTATGGAACAGGTTTCTTTTTTTGTCAAAGTAAAAAGAAAAACTGGAGATGAAGTGTTTTCCGTGTGTACGAGTTTTATTCAAGTCTTCAGTGGATGAATAAATATTGGAGTAAATAAAGAGAGTCAGCAGGGTCAATCATGCATGGGAACATGTTTTTGCTGGGCGGTGCTGCACAGTATAAATTTGTGATTATATAAGTGCATGTTCCTACAGGAGCTGTAGGAAAATTTGTCGCGCTTACATCAGATGTTAGTCCAAAGAATGTGCACTCCCTCGCCTCACTTATTCTCTGGACTGCATGTGCCAAAATTTCTAATGGGTCATTGTAAATGGTGTCGGACATTCAGCTGTCTCTTCACTGAAGCCACTCATTCAGGGGCGTTATATTGGGGGGAAACATGGGACTGACTACACAGGGCCCCAGTGGGAGGGGAATCTAGAATAGAGCGCAGCTAATGCCGCATTTTCCTGACCGAACCCGAACAGAGTCTGAGACAATTATAAGCGAGCCTGACGCAGTTTTTTACCTGACATAGTTATTGTTATGGACAGAGTGTAAATGACCATCAAAAAACTGCTGTTACGCAGTCAAACACGCTGCTCACACAGCAGCGCAGCACGGCACTGTACACACACTCACTTGGAGCGGAGCTTGTGTTGCGTTCAGGCGTTGTCACGCAAATAACAAATTCCAGCACTTGAACAGGCCATAGCACAACACAGCAGCATGTCAAGTGGGCCGAACCCGAGCAAAATTTTTTATCTGTTATCCGAACCCGGCCCGACCCGTCGGATTCCAGTAGGTCCCGCTGGGCTCAGATCAGGCATCCACACTCTGGTCCGGAATAAAAAGTTTGTTTTTGTTTGTATTTTTTGTTATTTCCATATAATTAGTGCCATAACTAAATTAAACTGGCTGAATTAATTTGTTTAAAAGACTGACCTTTGTGTAAAAAAATATTGGAAGCCCTCTGAGGCCCCTTTTACCCCTTAAAGGTGCAAAATGGTTTAGTCCGCCCCTGCACCAGTATTAATTTCTAAACACAACTAGAGCCGAGTGAGTGACTGTATGACTGCTGAAACACTAACACACACCGTCATGTCTTTCCCTACAAAGAGAAATCGGGTCCCAAAAACAGAAAAGAAAGAAAATGACTTAATGGAAAAAAAATAAATAAATCAGAAGGTGTGTGAGACAGAAATGGATCAAGAGAAGAAGGGCGGGGACCACAAAGACTGCTTATGCATTGGGCCCAGAATCTGGTGCCACATCCCTGCACTCATGTTCCCTGGGTGAGATCACAGGTGTGCTCATCATAAATTAGTTACCATAAAACTCCATCCTGATGCTTATGATCTTTACACTGGTCACCTGTTAGTTGTTGTATTGGTTTTAAACTTCTTTCATTAGTTTATACGGCACAATGTGGCCGTGCGCCAGAGTGCCTCGTAGAAATGATTTTAAATTTATGAACCAAGACAGCCCCTCACATCATCTGGTTCTTCTGGTTTAACTGTTCAACAAAGCAGAGCAAAAACAACTGGCGACGCAGCTTTTAGACATCACGCTCCATGTCGCTGCAACAGCCTCCTACAAAATTTGAGAGGAGCTGAAAATCTAGATATTTTTAAAAGGTAAACTGAAAGCTGATCTATTTAGTCTGTTTTAATGTGTTGTTTTATAATTGTATGGTCCTTTTAGTTATTTATACTCATGTTATTATCATCATTATTCATTTTACTCTTTTTTTTTTTTTTTTTTTTTAATTAAAATTGTATTTTTTTTTTAATTTAATTTATTTAATTTCATTATTGTGATTTTTAAAAAAATTTATTTTATTAACATTTTACTATTTTAACATCTTTTTAGTCAATGGCTTGCACTTTAAGGGCATGTATAAATTAAGTTTAATATGCCTCCAAAGTGGAGGTCCTTTGACTCCAAGATGTTTCATGGATCTAAAAAAAAAACAAAACAAAAAAAACAGCTCCAAATCTGGTCCTTCTCACTCTGTCCCTGACCCTTGCACTTTGACCTGACATGATGATGTCAGATCAGAGGAAATAATTAAATTTGGACATTTTAAACTTTTTTTTTTTTTTCATATATTTTCTGACAGGCGCCTTTTCATATGCTGTTCAAATGTTTAAATAGCCCATTAGTTATTGTAAAATAGCCAGCTATTTACAGACTGTTGTTTCACCCCTTTTCAACAGAGCGTGCTCACACCTTCCTGCACCCATGGGATTAATTTGTGTTCTGATGTTCCCAGAATTTGTGTTGGGGAGTTACCGGAAAAAATGCAGCACAAAAAATATCAAGCTCAAGGTAACAGCTGCAGAAATAGCATAATAAGTTGTATAATTATTATGCAACCTTTTTTGTTTTTTGTTGTTGTTGCTGAGTCATTAGTGGCCCTGCAGCAGATGTCCCGGGGCCCGTACTGGTCTATGGCTCAGCGTTTGTACACAACACAGCTCTCCTGTTTAGCTCCAAGGTCTTTGAAGTCCCTGAACCCAAATAACTTCCAGCACAGATCCCCCGAGACAACAGCATGTTGTGTTTTAATGCAGCATCACAAACACACACATTTACATTCATGAAATAAAGTGGGTTACTGGGAGAGACACGGCTGAGGCAGGAAGTCAGAGGCTGTGTTTACATGTACTGCAGAAACATGGTTACTGTAAAAACCTGTGTTTCCGCTCGTCCAGCGCTCACTGCCTTATTTCTTTCTTACTGCATTAATAATGTATGATGCTCCAGTCTGCTCTCTATTTATTTATTTTTATTTCTTGGTCAGAGACAGTTTCTCCTCACTGTATGAATGTGAGGAAACTGACTTACAGTATGTGGATCGGGTTGACCCACATAAACACGTCAGGATACACCACCATCCTACAGTATGTCAACACACACCAGCTCTCCAGGAAAGCTGCAGAGTTATTACATCTGCTCCTGGACCAGCACATCTCAGCTGCTCTACCTTTATTTATTTATCTGTCTGTATGAAGACTCCACAGTCACAACCAGTGTGTGTCCTGACTGTGACCCTGTTTACACTTCATGTATCAAGGGTGGATCACATAGAGACAGATTGATATCTGATGGCATTATGGCCAAATGCGGAAGTGAGGATATCTGAAATATCGGGATGTTTGGAAAGTGGGTCAAACAAAAAGTGGGGACATTTGAAAAGAGTGGATATTTTGGAAAGTAAGGACAGTTTTGGAAAATGAGGACATCTGTGTAAGTGTGGGCATTTTTGAAAATGTGACTGCCAAAAAATTATGAAGTTGCATCTTTTAATTGTTATGAGGAGGTGGAAATTTGTGGAAAGTGAAGACATAAAAAGTGGGGATGTTTACAGCAAGTGTGGACATTTGTAAAGTTGAGCTGTTGGAGCAAAGTGGGGACATTTGGAAAGTGGGGACATTTTTTAAAAATTTAGCATATTTTAAAAGTAACGATAAGTGTGTGTGCTGCACTTTAGTTTTGGGACTTTTAACATCAGACATTTAGACTGTTTTGATTAGGAAACTCAAACCTGTGATACAGTGTAATGTACAGTATCACATCATCATGTACACAGACTATTGTTGGCTCTGACGTTACCCACTGCAGCCATCACAAGTTCAGACTCATAAAGAGCGGAGTCAGTTACAGATTATACCTTGAGGCGTATGCTTCTTTTTTCTCTACATCACAAACAACAGAGTGTCCTCTCCTAACAGTAACGCTGCTCCCCCTACACCACTGCTCTTTATAATAATAACCCACCTCTCCTCTGCTTCATTACTAATGATTCATCTTCAGACCGAAATAAAATCGGAGCACAAGCTGGAACTTGTGATGAAAATTCAGGAGGAGAGAGAGAGAGAGTCTGATATTGTACTAATCTGATTCGCCCACAGCGAGTACTGTCCAACCGTCCAATTTGTCTTTGTGAAGAATTTATCTTTGCCCCATCTGTCTTCCGCTGTTTAAAATAGCACAGGCCAAGAGCACACACACACACACACACACACACACACACACACACACACACACACACACACACACACACACACACACACACACACACACACACACACACACACACACACACACACACACACACACACACACACACACACACACCAGTAATTACAAAGTCAGCTTTAATCTGAGCCTGAACAACACAATATGAATATTTGTTGATCCATTTATGTTAGTAGCTGTGTGTATGCTCCTTTACTTCTATCTTTGTGAGGACCACATGGGTTGAATACCTTGTGGAGGACATTTTGAAGAAGCAAGGACATTTTTTTAACTGGAGAAGTTTGTTGAAAGTGGATACATTATTTTAAAGTGGAGAAGTTTCTGGAAAGTGGAGTCATATTTTGGAATGTGCAGACATTTTTGCAAAGAGAAGCATCTTTGGAAAGTGAAGACATTTTTAAAAAGTAGAAACATTTTTGGTAAGTCAAGACAGTTTTGGAAAGTGAGGCCTTTTTTGGAAAATGGAGACATTTTTAAAAAGTAGACAAGTTTTGGAAAGTGTAGAAGTTTTTGGAGAGTGGAGATATTTTAAAAGTGAAGAATTTTGTCAAAAGTGAAGAAGTTTTTGGGAAGTGGAAACATTTTTTGGAAAAAGAGGCCTCTGTGGAAAGTGGAGACATTTTTGTAAGTGGAGAATTTTGTGGAAAGTGGAGACATTGTGAAGTTGAGATATTTTTGGAAAGTGAAGACATCTTGAAAAAAAGTAGACACGTTTTTGAAAAGTGGAGACATTCTTGGAAAGGGGAGAAGTTTTTTGGAAACTGAAGACAAGTTTTTGAAAAGTGGAGACAATTTTGAAAACTAAGCCCTCTCTGGAAAGTCTGGACATTTTTTATAAATGGGTTATTATTAAAAGTGAAGACATTTTGGGAAATTGAAGAAGTTTGTGGAGAGTGAAGATATTTTTGAAAAGTGGACAGATTTTAAAAAGTGGAGGTGTAGAAGTATAGTTTAAAAAAAAAAAAAGAACACGAAAAGTACTTGTTCTACTCATCCCTGAGTGCTGGACACATGAAACTGTTGACCTGATGATGGCACTAGATAAAAAGTCAGAGGATCAGTTATTACAGTTCATCACCACATGATTGACCAACAACATTTCATCATAATCCATCTGACAGTTGTTGTAAAACAGATGTTGGAACAATCCTCTGGGAACCATGAATGTCTGTCCAACATGTTACAGCAGTACATTCAAAAGTTAACATATTTTTTCTAATTTTCGACCAAAGTGGTGGACTGATAGAGCGACACTGTGATCTCTACAGCGGCTAAAGAAATGATAGAAAGTAACAGATAAACCTAAAGAGATCAGCTCAGAATTTTTGTTACTTGTTACACATTCATTAAGTTGACAACACCTCCCTCTGCTCCTCTTCACCACTCCCACCACCCCCTCCTCCTCCTCCACACTGTCAGTCGTCTCTGGTGTCTAAACGAGCTCATGAAGGCTGTGAATGTTTAATCCTCTGGGTGGGTCATAATCCATCCGCCTGCTTTCTGGGTGTAAATCATTGTCGTGAAATGTCAGTCAGCATGACTGCTCTGATTGGTGCACCTGCTGCCACACACACACACACACACACACACACACACACACACACACACACACACACACACACACACACACTGGCATCATTACCCTTTAAATACACACTTATTTCCTCTTTTTTAAGCTTCTTTCATACGAGCTATAAATTATTCAAACAGGTGATCACTTAAATATTCTGCACTCCGCCAGAGAGCAGATGAGGCAAAAACCAGCCACAGAGAAGAACCTTTAAGGGCAACGTTTGGTAAATACTTTACTTTCTGGAAAAGTCTGGAGCAGTAAAACTTCGGCAAACCAACACTAACTGAGTAACACTTTTGTCCAAAAACCAAAACTGTCCTTCCAGACTTCCCTCTGAGGTACGGTCATCTTAGGCGAGGTTGTTATCGGGGGTAGAAAGTTTAGTTTTTAAGTGGTTTTAGTAAGCACGAGGTAATTAAAGGATTCCTCCCAAATCCCTCCGGAGATAGGCGTAGGCAGAGGAGGGGATTAATTACAAATCAGAGGAGGAGAAGGAGGGAGACATGAAATGAGAGAGGGGTTTGGAAAAACAAGGCAAAATGTTAAAGACACGACAAGAATTAAATGCTCAAAGTGGAGGGACAAGAGGAGAGGAAGAGAGATGGTGGTGTGAAAGGGAGGAGAGGACGAAGGGTGACAGGAGGAGAGGGAAAAGAAGAAGAAGAGGAAGGTCATCGAGGGGAGACGAGACGATGAAGGGAGAGTGTAAAATGAAACGATACTCGACAGAGAGGAAGAGGTGGTTTCAAGAGGGAGGAGAGGAGCAGAGAGGAGGATTGAGGAGACGAGCAGTGTCAATATATTCTTCAATTTATACTTTTTAAGTTTTCTCTTCTCTCTGCGTTCTGGTGTTCTCTGCAGTCTGATTCAGAGAAAGAACATTCAGAGCCATGAACGTCTCCTCTCATTGTCTCTACATACAAACACAAGACGATGAAGAGACCTGCTTTAAGGCTGTTTGGGGTTACTGACACTGTGATGCCATTATAATGCTCCAATGTTTCTGTTATTTCTAATAAAGACCGCTCCTTTAGTGGGTCTTCAGTCAAACCTTAAGGTGGCACAGTGGACTACTCTTACTACCACTAACTACTTTTGTTTTCTCTGCACTGGAACATTTACTCCCCCTGGCATTTTGTTCTCAGGATTCATCATCAGTACTTCAAATTAAGAGGTAGACCTGAGCCAACCAGCTTTCTTAACAGGCTGTTACTGAGCTCAGTCACAAACAAAATAAGTTCAGAGTTAATTCAAACACATATATCTGTAGCATTGCTTTCTGCCTCATAACTGTGGGTAAACCAGTTTAAACTCTGGCACAGGAGCTTCATTACAATTGGAAAGCGATAGCGTCCTCCATTCTAGACTCCTCAGCTCTCGGTTCGCTCAAAGGTCAGCTCTATCAGGACACCAAAGTTCATCTCGACACAAAAAGGGTCCGGTTTGGTGACCTCAGAATTGCATCTCTGCTTTTTGCAGATGATGTGGTTCTGTTGGCTTCATCACACTGTGACCTCCAGCACGCACTGCAGCGGTTTGAAGCCGAGTGTGAAGCAGTCAGAGTCAGCACCTCCAAATCTGAGGCCATGGTTCTCTGCTGGAAACTGGTGGATTGGCCCCTCTGGGTTGGGGGAGAGTTACTGCCTCAAGCGAGGGAATTCAAGTATCTCGGGGTCCTGTACAGGAGTAAGGGTAGAATGGAGCACGAGATGGATCGGCAGTTTGGAGCGGCTTCTTCAGCTTCTGCGCCGGGTCGTTGTGGTGAAGAAGGAGCTGAGCCGGAAGACGAAGCTTTCGATTTACTGGTCCATCTACGTCCCAACCCTCACCTATGGCCATGAGCTCTGGGTAGTGACCAAAAGAATGAGATCACAGATACAAGCAGCCGAAATGAGTTTCCTCCGTGGGGTGTCTGGGCTCAGCCTTAGAGATAGGGTAAAGACCTCAAACATCCAGAGGGAGTGCACAGTAGAGCCGCTGCTCCTTTGCATCGAAAGGGGTCAGTTGAGGTGGTTCAACATCTGATCAGGATCCTCCTGGGCGCCTCCCACTGGAGGTGTTCCAGGCACGTCCCACTGGTAGGAGGCCCCGGGGCAGACCCAGAACACACTGGAGGGATTACATATCTCATCTGGCCTCGGAGCACCTTGAGGCCCTCCAGGAGGAGCTGGGAAGTGTTGCTGGGGAGAGGGATGTCTGGGGTGCTTTGCTCGGCCTGCTGCCCCCGCACCCCGGATGGATGGATGGACAAACTAATTGTCATACTGTATGGTGAACCAGGGGCTTTCAGGGGCCACTGAGGATCTGCCTGGTTGTTAATCCAACTTTATAGGCAGAGAGATTAAAAATTAAAGATAAGTGTCAATGTGCTGATTATTTCTCTGTGGAAGAATGATGCTGAGGAGGTTTGATTTTGCACAAAACAAGAAAACAGAAATACATCAACAAAAGAAGAACATGATGTGCAGGTGAGATTCAAGAAAAACCTTATCCTACATCTTTTTTTGTAGAATATAAAGCTTAAGAAGGTGAGTAGGATAAGTAGCTCCTCAAATGATATTGAAGTTTATGAGGTAAGGATAGATTAATGTCTTGAGAATGAGAATGGGCTGTGCAATCATGTGACCAATGTCTTGGTAGGAGGCAGGTTGTGATGTTGGATGGGTCACAAAACCCACCAAGGGGAACCCAAAAAAAAAGTCAACACGATGAGACGGCGTATCATCTCTAGTCAACAACTCTCTGTCCTTCCGTTCTGATTTGCAGCTTTCCAGACTTATTTTGTGGCTGAATATAATTTGAAGCTTCTTAAAATCTGAATGAGGATAGTGATAGTGAGATACTGGCTACAGTGATGAAACCAAACCAGCATCAGATGGACTGTATTCATAATCAATACGCCACAATAATATCAATAACCAGCGCCAATTCATCAGTCAGTGAGAATGTGTGTGTGTGGGCGGGGCATAAGCACATACAGCCAGCAGCAGCAGCGACCCACCGTCTGACACCAGCACACCGTGAGCACAGAAACAGAGGGCTCAGCGGGGATGGAGCACCTGCCGCAGCAAGTGAACATGCTGCCTGCGGTCATTTTGACTTGACCAGCGGACTTCACTACAAGCTGATTGGCTGTTGAAACAGGTGACGTGCTTTAAAACCAGCCGCCGGTGATTTGACCAGCTGAGTTGCAGGTGACATCAGCTGGCTTGAGCTGAGATCTGACGGCCAGTTCATTCCGCTGAAACTTTGCCCTGTAACGTTCTAAAATGGTTTGGTCTTATCAAGACTCACTGGTCTGAACTGGGCTTAATACAAACTGTTGCTGGGAAAACGTAGGGATGACCCCTGTCTGGGAGTTAGCATTTAGCTCAAAGCACCACTGCATATTCTCACAGAGCTGCTGGAAGACTGAAGACTCTTAGTCTTGTCTTTGGCAGCAACTGCAACTTAATTCTGTGGCTAAACGCTTTGCATTAATGCAGAAGTGTCAAATGTGAAAACCTTAATTAAATACTGTGTGAAGAAACTTACAACAGAAATGATTCCCTTGAAAGAGAAAGAGGTGATGAGACTAAAGTCAGTTGTTTTGCTGTCAGTATTTAAACATGGTGGCACTTTGTGTCCACTGATTACTCCTCTGTGACGATGACAGCCCTCCATTACATCTTGAAGTCACTAACTAAATGTTAAAGATTACAGTCATTGGTTCTTCATTATTTTCTTCTTCCAACTTTTAGTCTGTTTTGTTTGTTTCCAGCAGCTTCCTGTCAGATCGTCTCAACTCTTTATAAACAACTGAAGATGAGTTTCACCATCTTATGAAGCTTTGTTTCCACTTCAGTCCTTCTTCAGGCGACAAACTCTAATGATTTTAACTTCAGTGAACACAGCACAGAGATAAAAGTGTTATTGTATCTGAAATCAGGAGTTTATCAAAAGCTTTTTAAGGTTAAATATTGACTCTGTGGATTTCAGCGCACCTTCAGTGAATCCCCCCGAGGACACGTTTCTGAGTAAACAAATATAACAAGAGCTGATATCAAACTGAACCAGAGGGCGTGTTGGCAGCAGAAGATACCACAGAATTGATCCCAAACATTTGACTCATTTACTGCCTCCTGATCCTTTCCTCCCTGTCGTTCCCCCAGAGGATCTAGCAGGGATTATATTTTAGATTTGCCTCAGCGTTCAGGCTCTGCAGCGTTATTGATTATCTTCTGCTGCTGCTTTCCCTATTTTTCACACAGTGTTTACACTCAGCATGATGGCCACAGTCTGACTCGATTTAAACCATTTCTGCCGAGTGGCCGTTCATCATCTTGACGTCGACGTATCGGCCGGAGTTTCTTCATCACTTATGGAGGATTGAACTGTAACTGCAAGGAATTAATTCACTGGCCACTAGAAAGTTATTCTGTATGTGGAATTCAGCTTATCTGTGTTTGCATTAATGACACCAGACCAGCGCTGAAATGTGTTGAGATGTTTAGAAACTGTAAAAATTCATCTTGTGTGTGTGCAAAAATCAGCAGCATGTGCTTAGAGTAAAGTTAGAGCCCTGAGTCACTTCATGTGCTTAAAGTATCACAACTGGGGAAATACAGGCATAGGATGAAGAGAAATTTGGGCAATGGTTAGAAAAAAAAAAAGGAGGTGAAAGAACAGGTAACAAAGAAAACAGGAACAGGTAGACGTGGCTGGATACAACAGCTGTAAGTAACAATCTGACTGCACTGAGTGGGGAGGTGGCTGGTATGAGTACTGACAGGCTGATTAGGGAAATGAGACACAGGTGAGGAGGTAAATGTGGGAGTCAGGTGAGTCTGCTGGACAGGTAGAGATTGGCAGTGACTGCAAGAAGTCACAAAGTGTAAACACATCTAAGAAGCTCTGAAGACGGACTAAAATCTGTTCAAACCACCTCCGGAGTTACAGATTCAAGCTGAAGTCAATAAAGTCACTGCACTTTTGTGTCACCCTGAGAAAATATGTAGCTTGTGTCCCTTCCCTAGTGTTTTTTTTTTAAATTGTAAATCATTTAGTCATTAATTTTACCTTATATCTTTTTTTTCTCTTTACTCTTTTCTGTATCCTTTATTATGTTTCATATTTTATTGTTCTGTACAGCACTTTGAATTGCCCTGCTGTATGAAATGTGCTGTACAGATAAAGCTGCCTCGCCTTCGGTAGTAGCAACAACAACGACTATGTTTACATGCACAAAATAGTCCAGTCTTTGCACTTATTCTGAAAAAGACAATATTCCTACAGAGCTGTTTACATGGCTCATTAAAATAAATCTTCCTGTTTACATGCAGCCATGCATACTCTGAATAATGTGTTTATCACGTCAAAATTACTAAACAGCTGGAGCCACTTTTACTATTTTGCTTTTTTGCATCAAATTAAGATTTTTAAAGTTTCAACAGGTGCTGGACACAGTCTCCCTCTTTCATTCCTTCAACCACCTTTTTAAAAAGGTCAGTGTATGATATCTGCACGTAACCAACCTTTCAATAATTACGTGTTTCATAATGTTTAAAGTAGTTGTGTTTCTCCTCCGGTCCAGAAATGTGGGCTTTTCTTTTGGCCATGCATCTCTACACCAACCTTCAAACTGTTGGCTAGTTGTCTTGTTTACAACATACAGGCAAGTAAACAGGCAAAAACTAAATTGAGGGGGGGCCACTAGCTTAGCTGGTAGACCAAGTGCCCCATGTACAAAGGCCGCACCCTTGCCACGGCAGCCTGCACTTCTGTGTTCATGGGAAATGACTAATTAAAAGCAACATTAATACATTAGAAATGTGAGTTTAACACCTGTCAGCAACTGAACATTTGGGTCATTTACAAAAAAACAATAAATATTATCATGAAAAAAACCTCATCTTGGAGAGTCTCCATCATGTTTTGTATCTAACTGTTTCTCCAACTGTCTTCAATACTCTGAAAGCAGAACACGACAAATGTTAAGGATGACTAATTCTCACTCCTGCCACCTAGAAAGAGGCGACAATTATCTTATGTTATTATTTTTAAGTTACATAACATAGGTGGCGTAGGAAATTGGCATAAACAGAATTACTAATAGAAGTATTAGAACTTTTGCTCCATTGTTTTGCTGTTCATGTCAGAGAGACTGAGGAGATGACACAAAGCTGAATGTATTTTAAAACCTTAAAGACCCCTCGCTGTGCCACTGATGGCAGGACAATGAAACCTTCACAGCTGAAGTCCTGGTTGAGTTGCTCACAAGAGAGCTCAGCTTTCTTAAATATTTAAGACGAGTGTGTGCTGAAATGTTAAACCCAGAAACTGGGAAATGGTCCTCAGTGAAATGAGATTTCTGGAAGAAGCTCCAGGACATTTTTTAAGTGTTGATTATCACATTTTTATATCAGAACATCTCTCCATGTGGACACGTTTCCCCGGAGAGAACTCCTCTTCACACAGCTCCACTTTTATTATCCGAGGAGAGAGAAGGTGGGAGGAAGAGGAGGAGGAGGAAGAAGACAGACTGACATGCTTTAATAAAACAACTCATCAACACACGAGGAAAAAAAGAAAAAGAAAGAGCTCGCTCCACTAAACTGAATCTCTCACACCCACACTCACACACCCACAAACCAGAGAAAGTTTCAGTGTGTGTGTGTTTGTGTGTGTGTGTGTGTGCGCGCGCGCGTGTGTGTGTGTGTGAGGACGTGTTGGTCACTTTCCTCCAGTTTATTTTAACTTCAGCTCCACCCTGCAAGACAACAACAAAGCTGTTTCTTTATTCCCACGTCTCCTACATGAATCAACACTTTTTGATTGATTTGATCTTAAATTTTAACTTCAGTCTCTCTGCATCCTTCACTTAATTAAAAGCACTAATACCACACTTTTAAAATACTGCACATGAGGAGAAGTCTTACTTTATTTACCGCAGGAAGATTTCTTTTTGCAGTGGATAAGGCATCCATCTTGACAAGCATTTTTGTGACATGTTACATACTCAAGGCTCCAACAATCACCAAACCACTAAACTGAAATAAAACAAAACATAAATGTTGTTCTGTAGCATCTCATTCATCTGAGTGACGGTTGCTTTTACAAAGCTGTTCTCATACCGCTGTGTTCTTCACCTTGGGAGTATGAGCCCCAGTGCAGAAGACAGAAGCTGAAATTCAATGTGCAAACGTTGGGAGTCATCATTAAAAATCGAGCCGGTTATCTGTCTGGTGTGAAGGGACACTGGATCAAGCTGTGACTCACCAATCAGTCTATCTACTAGACCGTTTAAAGAACAGAAACTCTCTCTTAATCAAATTGTTAGAGGTTTTCAAACCATGACACCAAAAAAAAGATAAAATTGATTCAATAAAGCACAGGAGAATTAAGTCATCATGGTTGTGTGACTGTGGAAATAGGACAGCTTCCTCAAACAGCACAAAGCTGTTTCAATATTCCCACATCATTGATTGTTTTATCTTCAGTCTTTATGCATCCTTTTACTTAACCCCTTCAGAACCTAATGATGATCCAAACATGCACATAAAAATATTGCATTGGTAGATTTCTACTCTTAATGCACTCATAAATAATTACCAAAAAAAAAAAAAAAAAAATCATCAGGATACTATTTTTTTTATTTTATATTTTGTTTATTTCAACAGATGAAGAATCAGATCACCTACTAGTAAAAATGACAATAAATGGTCTTACCAGACTTTTTTTAAACAAAAAAACCCCTTTAATTATTCATTGTGAATGCCTAACTCATGTCAATTAATAAAGTGATACTCTTAGACACATTGCATATAAATTTGTGATTTTTTTTTTACAACTCATCTCACCTCAATTTCTAAAGTATCATCAAAAACAGTATGTGGAAAACCTCCTGAGATTAATATTCTGTGGACATCAATAGGATGCGTATCAAGCTGTTCTGTCATTAGAAAATGAGCACAATTTCCCTGTTTAAACCGTATTTCCCTTTTTATTTTCTAGTGACACTCTGATCCAGCAGTCACTCTAATGGATGAATATTTTTGAAAAAATCCAGAGTGAAAACTAAATATTTCATATGATTTTTTTATTTACATGCATCAGTAGTATAACATCTCATGTTCACTCATGGTTACTGATTTGTAAAAACTGTTTCATCACAAATTATGTCCTTTAACAATATGATTAACAATATGATTTATAAACTGAGACTTGCCTTGTGCTTCCTGCTTGCCTCACGGTATTTGTTAAACATGGTTTCCCGACAAAATTGTTGAAACAAAAATTCTAAAAAAGGGCTGGAATTAGATCTACTTTGTCTCCCTTATAGAAAAGCACTACTTGCGCTAGGTGTTTCTTTCCACTTTCTCCATCCCTGGTATGGCGCTACTAATGCTAGGTTGACCGGTGAACAAGCAGGGCAAATCAGGATGGCTAACATAAGTTTAACAGGAAACATGGGAGAGATTCAACCGTATATATGCATGTATGTGTGTCTTAGGTGAGAGGAAATTCTTTGGCCGCACTTCACTGCAGAATCAAACGGCTGCACCTCGGAGAGGCCACCACTTCCCATAGTCACTGCATGGCAGCTCACCGCAGACGGCACTTCACCGCTGCGTAGCGTGTTTTGGCATTAAAAACAAACTTCAATTTTTCTGTTTCTTTGAGAATAGGTGACACAAGAAAGAAAATACATGTTCTCAAAACTCCTCCTACAATCATCAAAATCACCTCCTCATGTCTAAAAATAAGGAGCTCCTCTGTGATTTAAAGGTCATCAGCAGAAAAAAACCTTAAATGAATGTCACTTGCTCACTATAGCAGCTGTCACCTCAGCTGATTAAACCTAGTGAGTACTTTGTGTGAAGATCTGGAGTTTTTTTAGATGGTTAATTTAAATAAATCTGTTTAGCCACACATGGCTGATGACAGATGATCCACCACTTTGGTCCAGACTGAAATATCTGAACAAATATTGAATGAATCATTTTGTGCACCCATCCACGTTCCCCTCAGGATGAACTGCACTCTCCCTGTTGATCCTCTGACTTCCTCCGATCGTGTAACAACACTGAGCCTCCTCCTCCTCCTGCTGCTGCTGCCTGAAGAGCCCCCGCTGTGATTTACCACCAGATTACATTAATCCAGCCATCTTTACTCCCTGTTTACCCACAATTCATAGCATTACTGCACGCCTGTCCAGATGAATGATGCCCTGCTCCCACATGCTGGCTGTCAGATTCTAACAATGCTTCACACTAAACCACAGTTTGCTGAATATACTGAAGAAAGAAACTATCAGAGGATGTCACTTTATACACCACCTGTTAGATATTTAAAACTTTAAGCATACACATTTAATACATCCCTGTGTACATTACAGTTTATTTACTTCATACACCGCTCTACCACACACTGATGATTTAATATTTTATATATGTCACATTTTATCCCTATATTTTAGCACTATTTTGTGTCTCACATTCTCATTTATTTGGAAAATACATATTAAATAATAGTTCTTGGAGAGAGCTTGAGATCCAACAACTGCTTTTGCCTAATTGTCGTGCATATGACAAAAAAAACTTACTCGAAATTTGAAGAAAAGCATATAATTAATCAAAGAAAGCACAAGAGATGAGGAAAAAATAAATAAATGAGGTAAGAAGGAAGAAAGAAAAAAGAAAGAAAGGCTAAAGGGGAAATATGGGAAGAAAAGCAACAAGGACAAATTAATTAAAAAAGAAGAGAAACAGAATATATAGATGGTTAGATAATAGAGAAAACAAATCAAGGGGTGGGGGAAGAAAAATACTGAAAAATGAATGAAAAAATAAACATGGGATTTGTGTTAATTGATAAGAAAAGGGACAAACATATTCAGAGACTTCTCAAAGGAATAAGTCTCGGTCTCCACAGAGAATAAATAAGCGAAGGAGCCAAGAGCCAAAATTCATGTCTTAACAGTTCACCAAGAGTTGAAATCAAAACAAAAACTGGTTCACTGCCGAGAGGAAATCCACCGACAGATGACTCTGTGTGTCACTGGCAAAGTTTGTGAATGTAAATGATGTGACCAGTCCTTAAAAAATGAAGATAGAAATAAAAATATAACAGTACATGTTATAGAGAGATATATATTTCATTTGATAACACTGAAAAATGATCATTTTAACATCATATATGAAATAAAGGTATTAAACTGAACAAAATAAAAGAAAAAACAGAAAATAATAAACATTATGTTGTATTAGGGAGATGTTAACCTAAATATAATATACCTTATTTGTTTTTATTACATAGAATTTTATTATGCTTTTTTCCCCCCACCAACATTTGCATGTATATGCAGGTTTTTTAATGCTGGAAAACCTGCAAACAAATAGGCGACGGACTTTTTTTTTTTTCTTTTACTGGTGTGTCACATTCAACGTGACACACCATGTTCAGGAAAACAGGTAAGTAAACAGTAGAAAGCAGGATGGAGGTCAGTGAAAATGTTATGGTGTTCATTTCTTTTTTAGTATGTCTTACTGACCCTCTTTCAAACTTGGTGCAGACCAATTAGGAACATTTTTTTTATTTTTGACAGTTGCTTAAAGACGCATCATTATATCATTACATTGCGTTGCAAAAGGGGCAAGAATTAACAAATCCACCCGGGTGTCATGTTTCCATCACTGAAGATCCAACCGCTCTCGCTCCAAAGTCGTCCAAAACCAGTGCTTGGTCGGTGACTTCCTGCGTCAGACACCATCAAAAAAAGACATACTTTCATGTCGGCATGATACGTGAAAGGTCGCCGCTATTGTTTGACTGTGCCCAGTAGTGTCAGGGGTAAGGCGGTGGGACAACATCAAAAGTTAAGGCAGCGGAAGTCCGAGTAGGCTGTATGGGAGGGTTGGTGTATGGGTCTGACAACCACCAATTTTCACCAGTGAGGCCAGTGTTTACTTCCTGTTAGAGTGTAAAGCCAAACCCTGTTCTTTTTCCTAAACCCAACCACATGGTTGTGTCTGCTAAACATCACCGTGTGCGTTTGTTTTTGAAGGGGAAAAAAAAAAAGTCAATTCGTGGTGTTGTACCAACACAGTGTTTTTATTTTGAAAGATACTGCATGGAAACAGCTCCTGTGAAAACAGAAGTGTATTTTAAAAACAGACACACAGAAACACGCCCAGGGCACCTTGCATGTCATATCTCGACATGGAAAGTCCATGAGCAACGTCGATACGTGATGAGGTCAGAGTGAGAATGTGTTGCTGAAACAGGTCTTTGAAGAAGTGAGGATTGGCCAAAATGTCCTTACTTTCCAAAAATGTCCTCACTCTGTTGGTTAACAGGTTTTGGTCCTCACTATGTATTAAGTACAAGGAAATACAGACACATATACAGGTGTGTGGAGACTTGGTGCTGTAAGGTGAATAATGAACATGTATTCCTCTGCAGTTCTTTTGACGTTCATTCCTTCATAATCGTTTCCCTCAGCACCATCAGCAGGATTGAAATCAGTCGTCAATTTTTTCCTCAGGAGTTTGCCTTTGTCACGAGGCTCTGTCCTGGTTGAGTCCAGCATCATTTCAACATGTGTTGTTGTTGTTTTATTTGTGAATGAATATTCACTGCAGCTCACAAAGTGTAAAGTATGACTCATGGGTTCAGGGAGCAGAGCTGTCTATGCTCTAGTCTGTCTGACTCAGATATTAAAGGTCTTGAGTTCATGTTGCAAATCACTGGTTTGTTGGAAACATGTCGGCTTGCAGGGAGTTAAGCCAACATGGCTGAGAGAGAAACACCAACAAGATGGGCAGTGATGGAGAGAAAATAAATTCAGTGCGAGAGGGAGGGAGCACTATGTTTAATTTACTCTATCGTTGATCAGGCACAGGACATCTCCAGGACTGTGTAGGAGACTGTCCTGATGCTTCCTGTAGGAAGCGACTTATCTTGTTATCTGACATTGGAAAGTGAACGACAACCGTATTTGCTAAACCAACCATCCTTGAAGTCTTTCTTACCTTTATGTGGCTCTTCCAAGTTTGTTTTCAAGTCTTATTCACCTCATTCTATTGCTCCAAGCTGTAATGTGCTCTTCACTGCCCCCTGTGGGCGAAGAGCAGAAAACACTCCCTGCATGTATGGTCAGTAGAAAAGATGGATGTGCCCCTCCTCTGTTTCTCGTGTTTCACCTTAGGTTCCACCATCCCCCACTCTTTGCGGTAATAAGTGGTTGAGTACACCAGCCAGTGCAGCACACGATACTCGAGTTGTGGTGCACCGGGGTTGGTGATCTTCACTCCTGTTTCGAGGAAGAGCGTGGAGACTTTTTGTTGAGTTATTATCTCTTCTCTGCCATGGATGAGATATTCCAGCAGTCTGTGTTTTTACTGTTATAAGATAGAGAGCGCTGTTACACATCTTGTGAAACAGAATAGCACTGCGTGTCCAAAAACAAACGAAGAAGAGGATCCGCCGGAAACCGGAAACTGTTTTTTACAGAGATGTAGCATCTTGTAAACTGCAAAAAAATGTCAGCGCCGACAAAAAAGTTTACGACTGCACAGGCTCTGGTGATGTTGGACTCAGACTCTGACAATTCCTGCTTTGATTAACATTCTGAATCCGATTTGGACAAAGAAGCAAATGACAGTGACACATGGACAAGACTACCACAGGAGAGGGGGAGACGTCAGTGTTCCGCTATACAGAAACAGAATATTATTTTCACTACCATTGTTATTTTTATCTATACAATTAAAATTGAAATAAGGAAATGAGAAAAAAAAAATGTAAATTTGAAACTGATTTTGTTCTTGAAATTGACTGTCTTTGACAAAAATGCATTTTTTTCCAGCTTTTTGTCCGAAACGCACAAATTCAAGTGTTAATAAAAAAGGAATGGAATAAGACAGAAGAAAATGTTTTTTTGTGCATGAAAACAGAAGCTTTTATCTTTAGTTTCATGTATATAGTGTTCACATATTCATAGAAAAACTTATTCTGTGGGTCTTGAAAGATTAGAGAATATGATCAAAAATGCTGGCAGTGGCTGGCAACTTAAAAATAATACTCTGGCAGGGAAAGTGTTAATTTGAAATCATTTAATTGCTAATTCTTCTTAAGAGTTGCTTTCTTTGTTTTTAAATGCATTAGTGTTTTGTTTACATTTTGAAGACTTTTTGTTAACCTTTATTTCTTTGTTTACTTTGGGAATAATCCCTAATATTTGTTTATACACCTACTTTCGCTTGTCTTTTCCCTTTTTCTCACAGTTACATTTTATTATTACTTCCCTCATCCCTTGAGCGTGATCAGGAACCTGTCATGCCCGGCTGGAGAGCTGAGATATCTTTTTGTTTCTCCCAGTGTTCTTTGTCTTGTGCTTCCTGTTTTATTTTGATACTCACCTCTTGTCTCGTTTCAGGTCACTTCACTTCCTGCCCACGTGTGTCTCCCTCCTGTGTGATTACCTGCCCTGCCCTAATGTGCTGCACCTGGGTCTCGTTGTCTTCCCTCTCCCAGAGTATTTAGGCTCAGTGTTTCCTTCCCTCTGTGCCAGTTCGTCTTGTTCCTTAGTGTCAGCGTTCCAGCCTATTTCCCTTGTAGTCTTATAGTTCCTGACCTGTTTTTTTGTCTTAGACCTCACCTTTTGCCTATGGATTTGGATTAGCTTGTTGTACTGACTGATCTTCTGTGTACCGACCCTGCTGTATTAAAGGACTGATTTTTTTAACTTACCTTCTGTGTTAGTCTGCATTTTGAGTCCAAGCCGTAGTAACAGTAGTGATGCATGGACTAACTCTGACGTTGTCCGAAACCAAGTGTGCACATAAATCATCCACCTGCCACCCAAATGAATTATTTTCATGGATTTAGAGACCCACATTGCATATATTACATTTCAATCCCCTTTACCAGGCCCTGCAGGCTATGCTGCTTTTTAATCATGTATTGCATTGATGTATGAGGATTTTCTTTGATGATTTACATTAATGATTACAAAAGGCTCCTCTCAGTAATGTCACTGCAGTAAATATTGTGGGACTTTTAAGCAGCCAGACTAAAAACTGTAGATAAAAACTTGACAAAAGGAAAAAGAGCTAAATGTTTAGCTTCTGAAATAATCAATAAAGTTATGCTGCTCCTTGTGCGTAAAAATTCATAGCGTCTTTCTTAATGTGGAGTCAGACAGCAGCTCTGCTCTGATCTCTGCTGCGTTCACATTTTACAGATTATTTATATTTAATGTAATATTTGAAACACTGCCAACCCATCCGCTATTAATCAGAATGTAAATTTTTATGACCAAACCTGCCTGAACCGTTGATTAACTGCCACCAGGGTGGTGCTGTCATGAGTGGATTATGAAATTAAGGGCTCCTCGGCAAAGATATGCAAAAGACCCCCCAGCCCAAGAACAAGACACTCAGACTTTGTGGTGGTTTTGCATCTCTGTAGTCGTAATGCATCTCTTTGTGGGTTTGTGTCTCTTCGTGGTCATTCTATGTCTCTTCCTGGTCGGTGTGTGTTAATTTGACATTTGACATTGTGCCAGTGAAGACCAAAGGGCCCTCTGATACTTTGGGCCCCTGTGCCTTTGCCTTTCATCCATGGGTGTTGTTGGATTTTGCAGTTTAAATTGGGCAAATTTTCCTTTCAACTGGGCAAATTTTCACTTGATTGGGGGGGTGCAATTTATTTTGGGCGGCTTGTTATAACTTGAGAGACTTTTTGTGCCATTTCTGCAGTTTCCTTTGATAAAAAGTTAAAGGTTCAGTCTAGTGAATCAGCATCATCTCTTCTCCAAGTCTCACATTAGCTCTGTCCTTTCCCCTCCCCTTGCTTCTCATTACAACTCGACTGAAACTCAATGCCTGTGCTAATTATTGTCCAGTTAGTGGAGATAAATGTTTTAATTGTACTCAATTGCACTAATAAAGCAGCAGACCAGAGAAGTACAAGCCAGTATACAGTGTGTGTTTGATCTCTGGCATATTCTGTGTTTCTTGCTCGTGTTTTGAACCTGGTGGCTGTTTGTGTTTCCTGTAATTACTGTCAGACGGTGACACAGCACACAGGCTCAGCTGTAAAGGTAATCTCCTCTTGTTGACTGTATGATGTGTTAATGAGACAGCCACACGGGAGCCTTCAGCTGTTTGCTACACACACAGAGAACGAGGAGACAACAGGACTCAGATTCCTCTGAACAAAGACTTTGGAGTCTCTCTCAAGTTTCTCCTCTTCTCTGACATATTTCAGATTCTGTCGTTCCTCTGCAGCCCACCTGTCGCCTCCTCTGAGTCTCCCTCCTCTATAAATCACCTGACCCCCTCACCTGCTTATCAGCCATCAGTCTCAGAGCTGCTGTTTGTCACACTGTCTCTGCGTAGCTGCAGCTTTCGAGCCATTAGTGTCTGTTAACTGTTCCTCCCTGAGAGCTGTTTAGCTGTAGCCGATCTGTCTCTCTCTCAGCCTGTGTTCTGCTGCAAAATGTGCACCAAATGTGTATCATTCGTTCACCGTGGATGAACACTCAACCATATTTAACTCAAACCTGTTAAGTGCTTTGGAGATATCCTATTAACAAACAACAGGGACATTTCCAACAACATTCTCCAGAATTCCTTATTATATCAGGTCTAGAATCCCACAACCACTGGACCAAGAGGGCCAAGAGGATCTGGATCCAGAGGCTGGGGACCCAAATGTCCGGGGGCCTTAACAAAGTCCCCTAACCCACTCTTTTCTAAGTGGTGTTGGAAGACCAGGAGCAACTCCCAGCTTTTCTCCACCCTCCACACACTTTTCCATCCTCTTCTGGCTCACCTTCTTTTCATCGCTAGTTCCCTGACCACTGCCTCTCTCCTTCACCTCCTCCCCTTCCTTCCACCCACCTCTTTCCCTTCTTCTTTTCCCCGTTCCCGTGCCACCAGCCCAAATCTGACTCAGACCAGACAACGGGGAAGCAATTAATTTCTTCTCGTCTCCTCTCAATTCTTTTCTTCCTCCTTTTTGTTCCCCCCACTACAGTCCCCTTTACCCCCCCCTTCCTCTCCTCCTTTTCCTTCTCCTCCCTTTTCCTTCCCCTCTTCTCCATCGCTCTGTCCTTATTCCTTTGTCTCTCCCTCACAAGCTCCTTGTTTCAGTTCCTACCTAACCCTGATCCAGACCTCTCTTCTAATCCTAACCTCCCCCCTTCCTGTGCCTAACCTGGAACTCACCCACGAGACTTGGTACCCGTACCCACCTCCTCTGTCCTTTCCCCTCCCCTTGCTTCTTCTAACCTGTTATCCCCTTACCCGACCCAATACCCTACTCCCCATCTTCTCCCACTCTTCCCGCACAATTTCCCTTTCCCTCCCCAGCTCGTACATCCTCCTCCTCTTCCCTCTCCTTACTCTCTTTCTCTCCACAGCAACCACGTCCACGATCCATCACAAGAACAAATAAATAAATAAATAAATAAATAAATAAATAACAAATTGCAATCCAAGCATTTCGTCTCCCTCATGTCATTCCACCCATCACTTTGTAATAAAACTTAAAAGGGAAATTTTACTGCATGGACCCACGCCTAACTATTTATTGGGTCTTTTTATCTTTTACTCATCCTTCATTGTACTTTATGTGGGCCTTATTTATCTATGAAATCATAATTTTACACATGCCCTCCATGAATTTTCTATAATTTATTCTCTATATACTCTTTTTAATTTTTTTTAACTCCACTTCCAGTGGTCACTATTATGAATTTGCTATTTACTATTTATTCTATTTAAAATAATTACATAGGCCAGTGCACAATAGCTCTACATCTGAATCCTAACCCTAACCCTAACACCTAAGAAACTCTCGCCGGCTACAGAGGTTCAGGAAGTAATCCTTTTGAGCGGGTTGAATAACTGTTTAAAGGAGCTCTTGCCCACCACCACCGATAAGCAGCTGGGTCTACTGATGGGCCAGGAGAAACAGGTGTTCCTGAACGCCAGAATTTGCATTCCGGTGATTAATTATTCGGAGCGTCTGGAAGGGAATAAACAATATCGCATCGATCTTTTGAATCAAACGATTGTCAATAAATATAATTTCCTCACAGAGATTAATAAGTTGCACTTTAAAGTTGTCGAGAAAGATCTGATCCACTGGACGCCAGAAACGTCTCAGCGCATTTTTACCCATTGGTTAGACCAATTAAACTTGTGAAAGGGGAGGCGCAGGGCCCCCCTTCCTTCTGCTCCAACGTGATGGTTTTGCTCGTCGTTTAAGCTCAGTGAGCAGGAACGCATAGTGTTAGAGCGCGGCTTGAGTTTCATTCCTACCCCCGATAAAATCAATTGGTTACAACTGAGGCAGGACCTGCATAATTACCACCGGAAAGTTAAAATACTGGATTACTTCGACTATAGCTCTGATTACCAATATGTGCCATTTGTCAATCCCTCTGTCTGGGAGCCGGAATTTAGTTCTGTCTCTGCTCAGATACAGACTTTAATCAAACTAACCCTAATTAGGCTAAGTGCGGACGACCCCCTACCCCTATAAACATGGACCCAATCCAACCCACTCACTATGACCCCTCTCCTACCCAGGAGATCTTGAAGATCTGCGAGAAGTCCCTTCCCCTCCCCCAGGTCAAGATTGTCATCTTTTCAATTGGCATCAATAATAATGATCAGGACCCCAGACAGACCACAATCAAACAATTAAAAGCCCTCTTCCGTTTGGCCATGTCGACCTTTCCCAATGCTGATATTTATTTCCCAATAATTAATTATTCTCCCCATCTGACACTCACACAACAGAACAACCTTAAACTAATCAACAACACTATGGCCACCCTCTTCCCCTTTCTCACAGAAATTCCCCATGACACATTCATTACAGAAAAGGACAATATTCATTGGACCACCACCACAGCCAAAGCCATCTTTGAGAACTGGTGCCACCTCTTAAATTTACATTAAACCTGAAACCCCACCCGGACATCCACCCATCCCCCACATACACCCGGGACCTGGGTTGGGATTTCCCCTCTGTTATCCTGAACCCGGCCACTCTATTCACTCCGTCTGCCTCTCACATATCCCTCCTAGAGAAGGGCCTTTCTTTCATTCCACGCCCCACCAAATTAGACCGGGAGGAACTTCAAAGGGACCTACACAACTTCCATAGACGACTAAAACTCATTGACTATTTTCACCACAATACAAACCATCAACATACCCCATTCACTCATCCATCACACTGGGAACCAGACGATAATGGACTACATCATCACACCAGAACAATTATCCACACCAACAGATGTGCCCTGCAACGCTATCGACCCCCGGCGGATAATCTGCTGGGGACAGAGCGCAGGGCCCTGACTGAACTCACTCGCAGTCCCAATATCATTATCAAACCAGCCGACAAAGGCTCCAAAATAGTTATTATGGATAGACACCAATATCTCATTGAAGCTAATAGACAACTCAATAACCCCACATATTAAGGACAATTCCATTCAATTACAAACCCAGACTCAACTCCGTAAAATAATTCAAACACTGTACAACAACAAATACATCACAGCTAAACAAAAAGACTTTTTGTTCAGACCAGACAATCCACGACCCCGCTACTTTTATCTGTTACCAAAAATCCATAAAGAACCACACACCTGGACCATCCCCTTTGAGGTTCCTCCCGGCAGACCCATAGTCTCGGACTGCAATAGTGCTACTTATCACATCTCACAATACATTGATCACTTCTTAGGCCCCCTCTCCACCCAACATCCCAGTTACATCAAAGACACCTATCATTTTCTCCAGACTATCAGACCCATGGCTGTCCCTCTTTCAGCACATCTATTTACAATAGACATTGACAGCTTGTACACCAACATCAATACCCAATTAGGCCTCCAAATACTCACCAACATCTTCAAAAACCATCCAGACCCCAATAGACCCGACAAAGAACTTCTACAATTGATTGAACTTTGTCTTAATAACAACAATTTTTTCTTTAATGACCAATTCTATCTCCAGGTTAACGGGACAGCCATGGGCCAAAGATTTGCACCCTCCTACGCAAACCTCTACATGAGCGAGTGGGAGCAAGAAGCCCTCCAAAAATGCCCCCTACAACCTACCCTTTACCTCAGGTTTCTGGATGATATCTTTGGCATCTGGCCCCATGATCCTTCCACTTTTCCAGAATTCATAAACATTCTTAATAACATCACCCTTCCATTAAAGTCAAATACACAATAAGTGCAACACATATCAATTTTCTCGACACCAGTTTTCTTCGGACTCTCCAACACAACTCACAAAACATTACAGACCAAAGTTTATTTCAAACCCACGGACACACATACGCGACTCCATAAATCCAGCTATCATCCCAAACACACATTCAAAGGCATTATTAAATCCTAACTCATCCGCTTTTTCCGCATTTGTACCAACATCCAAGATTTTCACTCAGCTACCAGTATTCTTTTCCAAAGCCTCAGAAACAAAGGCTACTCAAAACGATTCCTCCGCTTCATCAAATCGGACACCCTGGCCTCTCTCGCTCCCACTCGCTCACCCCCTGCTCACCCCCTTCTTCTTCCCACAGCCCCGATTCCTTACCCAACCCCCCTCCTAAACCCAATCCCATCCCCACTCCTCTCAAACTCAACCCTCCCCCATTTTCCTCTCTTTATCCCAACCCTTGTTCCTCCCTTTATCCCAACCAGAACCCCTTACCACCTTCTACCCAAAACCCCTATCCCCTACCTCCTAACTCGGATCCTAACCTACCCAACCCTTTCTCTAAACCTAACCCAATTTCTACTCCACCTCGTACTTCAAACCACACCCCACTTCTCTCTCCTTATCCCAACCCATGTCCCTCCCCTTTTCCCAACCATAACCCCTCACCACTTCCTGCCCAAAACCCCAACCCCATACCACCCATTTCTGATCCTAACCCATCCACTCCTTTTCCTAAACCCAAAAAAGTATCCCTGTCCTCGACGGGACCCGAACCCTGCGCCCCTGGGTGCCGCCGGGGTTCCTTATCCACTCGGCCACCGCTCAGTTGTGATATATTGTTGCTCCGGGCCCTTTTATTTATAAATTCCCACATTCCCTTCACATAATGGTTCCTCTCTCCCGACCAATCCTTGGGCGCTTCCTCTGTCCCGCTCCACCACCACTTCTCCCGTGTTCAAAATGGTTTTTCCTCAGCCCTGTCCACGGCCGGATTCGAACCCTGACCTCCCGCGTGGCGGCGGCCTTCCCTCCCAGTGTCGCCACCTTGAGATTATGTTTCCTTTACATTTTGTACTGTCATCAGGCGACCGAGTTCGGGACACGGGTGCGTTGGTGTGGCCCGTGCAGTCAACACTACCCCGTATTTCCATGAACCCCAACCCTAACCCAACCCTTACCACCCATTTCTGATCCTAACCCATCCACTCCTTTTCCTAAACCCAACCCGGTTCCTACTCTCCTTCCTAACCACACCACACTTCCTTATCCCAACCCGTGATTGGTATTTCAGACCCTTGTTATATTTGGGGACTCCAATATCAATTGCATTCCCGCCCACAATAACCCAGATATACAACTGGAGAGCTACCCTGGCGCCAACATGTACCACTTCCTCAAGATTTGCGAGAAAACACCCATAAATCCGGGCACAAAAATACTGGTACTTTCCATAGGTGTAAACAATAAAGACCAGGACCCGAAACAAACTTTGATCAAACAACTTAAAGCACTTTACAAACAGGCACGCACAATATTTCCGAATGCAGACATATACTTCCCCATTATGAACTTTTAAAAAAAACTAACGCAAACACAACAAAACAACCTCACCTTGATTAACAACACCATCGCCACCCATTTCCCTTTCTTGGCCGAGATCCTCCACGACACCTTTCAAACAGAACCAGACAACATCCATTGGACCCCAAACACAGCTAGAACAATATTTACTTACTGGTGCAAACAACTAAATTTACCCTTGGTTTAAACCCTACCCCGGTCTCTTCGCACAACCTGCTTTCCACACCTGCACCACCCCCAAATAACCCCACGCAACCAACCCGGCCTTCCACTGTCTCTTGGATATTTCCAGTCCTTTTTATTTTTTTATTATTAATAATTTTTTATAGGCCCAGGAGCTAACCATGCAATACAGGTCCAACGTTGACCCCTGAACCCCAACCCCAACCCATTTCTGATCCTAACCCATCCACTCCTTTTCCTAAACCCAACCCGGTTCCTACTCTCCTTCCTAATCCTAACCACACCACACTTCCTTATCCCAACCCGTTTTTCTCCCCCTACCCCAATCATAACTCCCTCTCCCTCTCACCTTCTACCCATAGCACAATGGCTGTGCTATGGGGAGAAAATGTTCACCGGCGTATGCTAACATATACATGGCTGATTGGGAACAGCAGGCATTCAAAAAATGCACTCAACTTCTGCTGCTCTATCTGCGGTATTTGGACGATATCTTTGGCTTGTGGGCTGGTACAGAGGCCTCATTTGAACAATTTGTCGACATATTAAATGGTCGTCATCCAAAAATTCAATTGAAATGTAACCTGCAATGAGAAAAAGTGGAGTTTTTGGACATGCAGGTCTTTTTTGTGCCTATAGCCGATAGTGAGAAGAAAAAATTAACTACAAAAGTCTACTTCAAAGACACTGAGATTCCACCGCATATGTACTTACCCTGATGATGTGGAGGAAGCCACGAACATTCTGTTCACGGCTCTGAAGCATCGCAGCTATTCTAGCTGCTTTCTCAAAATTTTTTCTTCAAAATTTCAAGCTCATTATGGTCTATAGGAAAAACAAGAATCTGAACGATTTACTGGTACACACAGCTTTGGACAAAAAGAGGGCAGGCAGCAACCCATGGCTGCTCAATCATGTACCTTTTATTTTTATATGGAAGCTCAGGGAGGGGTCATCCAGTCAGGGATGTGCTCTTACCCCAGGTATCAAATAGTAGTCTATGCAATTCAATGCCAATACTGCAAAATGCTGTACGTGGGTGAAACAGGTAGAACTCTGAAAACAAGAATTATGGAGCATGTTAACAACATTAAAAGAGGTCACATGGACAACGTGTTGTATGCCCACTTCAACAATCATGGAATCCAAAATTTTAAATAGGACTGGATCACAGCACACTCTGGTCTACAGCCCAGACACTGCGGCATGAGAGCCACCTGATTAAAAAATTGGGCACTATTTCACCCGACGGGTTAAATGAGAGGCCCTAAAATACAACGTTTTCCCTTTATTTTGGATTTTTTCATTAAAGGGCTATTACGCAGTTTTGATTTGATGTGGCGATAACTTAACCTGATGGATGACGAAAGTAAATATGGGGTGTATTGCCCCTTTAAAATTCTACAGGTATGCTTAATTGGCCTTAATCCTGCTTCCCCCCCCGCCCCCCCCTTGATTACTTTTAATTCCTTAATTTTCTCTTGCAGTGTGAAATACTAGGGAGTCTTTAAGTTCTCCTTAATTTTTTCTGCATGGATTGTCAAGCACTTGGATTTATGTTGAAACACTTATTTTCTTTTTAATTCCAATTATTTAATATTTATTTTGTCAGCGTGCCTACTCTCCCCCCTAAATTTGATCCGGACGCTTACAACTTAAAGCATAGCAGGAACTTATACAGATTTTGGGGATGAACGGTGGTAAACAATTTTACGGGGAATAATTTGTATATAATCAGCTACAATAGTGGAGGCTAAATTGGATCCCATATTTAAATTTTGTGGTTTTGGATTTTCATATTTTGTACATATTGTAAATATGGAGTATTGTATTTTGGCTTGCATGTTTCAAGTTTTTTTTTCCTGCAGCATTGTTTGAAATTGTGGGACTTTATCTGCCCTTATCTGCCCTTTTTTGGTTTGTAATTTCTTTTTTTGGGGGGGGGGGGGGGATTTGTTAAATAACAATCATCATTTTTTGTTTTTGTTTGTGGTCTATTGAGGTTTTTTTTTTTTTTTTTTTTAAACTTTTTCCCTTGGTTTTTGGAGGATAATGTTCTTTAATCATTTCAAATATTGGCTTAATTAGGATAATTATTTAACTTCAGCATTATCTGATTGTGTGAAGTGTCAACCTGCACCAGTGCTAACTGTATCCCCTCGGGGCTTTCATACAGTGTTCTGTCCCTAACCTAACCCTATGGTTTGTTGATTGGCAGTAAACAAAAGGTAGCTACAGCTAATTCCAGGTTCAAACTACACAGCGTGTTTGTTCCAACAGTCACTATGTCAGATTAGCCATGGAGTCATGAAATCTTGCTGTGACTTGGCCGACAGACAGGACAGACTACACACTGGTCCACGACCAATCATTGCTGACTGTCTTTCTGTAGGAATGTTGTAAAGTGTCCCAGAGGCAGCATTAGTTGTTGTTTACTGCCACACTACATTAGATAAATTGATGGAACATCATGCACAACACTTACTGTCATTCCCAATCCGAGCCAACACCATAGGATGGCTGGTTTGGGCTGTAATAGGGCTGATAACGTGTAGTCTGAATCTGGCATGGGCTGATGAGAATGCTAGATGTTTTGCTAAAACAAGGGATTGGACACATTAAAATTAAAATGTTGACAGATTTATCTACAAAATGTCATAATAAGACAGTCAACACTATTTAAGATATTTGACCAAAGATGTGGACCGACAGACCAACAGCAGCGCCAAACAAAATGTGTAACGCAGCCAGAAACAAAGCTGTTTTTATTGGCTGCTGAGACTTCAACATTTTGAAAATGCAACAAAAGAGAAACCTCTCTAGAAGTCAAATCCTCTTAACTCATTTTTGCACAATGAGCAGCGTGCTATAAGTCAGGCTCAGCTTTCTCTTTGGGTACATGTATATAAAGTTACAGTAGAATTAACAATCTGAGGAGAGACAGATAAGATACAATGCCTGTGGGGAAAATGTGGCGTTTCGGCATCAGAAGATTAAGATAGAGATAAAACTACAGCAGAAGAGGACAAGTACAACATGTGGGATGTTTTAAAGTGGAGATAAAATCAAAGCCAGCAGAGCATGTGGAGGACATCAGGAGATAAAACAGGATGAAGAGTCAGCGTCTTTATCACATTTAACAGTCTTCTGTTCACATACAAGTGACTGCTGCGTCTGGTTTTCAGATGAAATCTTCAAACACTGTTCATAGAGGTTCATCGTTTATGTACAAAATATTCAGTATTCTATAAGATCATTATATGTTTTTAGCGTGGCTGTCCTGTCAGAACCACCTCTCTCTAGAAAGTCAGATAAACAGCATGTTTTCAGCTTCATGATGATGTATTTTCAAGCTGATCAAAGAGGGTTTTTACTGAGTTTATTTAGCTTAAGAAGTAATGATGGGGTCAATGTTGCCGTTGGTCAGCCATTGTGTTGATGCACAGCTTGACTGTAGCCTGATTGTTCCAGCCAAATTAATTTGGACTTATAAATCTGGACACACGATGCAGATAAATCCAGTTAGAAATAATAATTAAAAAAAAAAACATTCCTATACCTGCAGAAACCTGCCTGAGAATTGTAATGTTTTAAGTTTCGCTGCAGACCTGAGGATGAAACCAAATCAAAGAGGTAAACTACAGCGCTGCTAAATGGGAGGAAACTGATTGCAGACCTGCATTTTAAGTCCTGTGTGTGATTTATCCTGGCTTCAAGTGAGTAGAGGAAAAACTCCACCAGCCGCTACGCTAATTTATGCCATGTAAAATTTCATAGACTCATGCTAATAATGTTGGCATGTTGTATTTATAGGGAAAACTTGTCTAGTCTAAGGCAATTCATTTATACCTTTTGAGCTACCTTTGTTAAAAATTGCTGTTGTCCCTGGCTTCATATGAGCAGAGGAGATCTCTGCTAGCCACTAGGCTAATTTATACAATGTAAAATGCTATTGGCTTGTGCTAATAACGTTAGCATGTTGTATTTATGGGAAAAGTGTGTCCAGCAAAAGACAAGTGTTTATGTGAATCTTGCTCGTAATAATGAAGCTGGTTTGTGTACGTGTCTCTTTTAATCCATGTTTAATGTGTGTTTTGAATCAGTTATTAATTACAGCACTTCACAGAAACCTCACCGCCAACTGGCATTTAGGAGGTTTAACTGCAGAGTGACCCCGACACACTGCAGCAAAATGATATTATGTATTAAGAGGACAACCTCACGTTGGCATGTTGTGACCTGTGGTATGTTTTATTGTAGGGAGGAACAATAGTTTCACGCATACAGGACCTGTATGAATCAGAGAAAGCAACTAACCTGGAGCTCCTGGAGAGAGAAAATGCTGCTGCTTTAACTGCACTGTCTGAACTGAAACAGTGTAATCCTTTCAAATAAATAAATGATGGGATTTTAAACTTGATTAAAAGTACAATAAAACGTAATTAAAAACATAATTGTTCAACAGCCTAGATAGATAGATAGATAGATAGATAGATAGATAGATAGATAGATAGATAGACAGATTTATTCATGTTGCACATTTCATTACAAAAACTCAGACTGCTTTACATTAAAATAAAAACAACAAAAAAAACACAAGAACAAAGGGAGCCTAAACTACATATATAAGAGTACAGTATGAGCACGAGTCGTCAACATCAACACAATCAAATAGAGCGCCCTGTACTATCGTAAAGAGTACAAAAGACACACACCTGTGGACACACCTGGCAGTCAGGTCTCATATAACTTCAAACTGTCAGCTCTGATCTGTGATGTCACACCAGCTGCAGGTCACTGAGGTCGTCCTCCCATTACTGATCAGAGTGGGACCTCTGTCCTCTTACAGAAGGTGGCTCAGCCTTTGTCACACCTCCAGAGTATAAAAAGGAAAGTGTGCCACCTTTCTGGTTAATAGTACAGCACTGTCACGCTCCATTTCCCTCCAGTGTTATTTTCCCCGCTGCTCCACCTCGGCTCTAGTGTCTGTACGTTATTAAAGTTGGACCCTCTGGCATCCAGACTTCTCCTCCAGTCATCAGAGCGAAACATCGCTTCGCTTGGAAAGATAAATTAACATCAAGGAAAAAGAATTTCCAAGAGATGAAAGAAACAATGATGCTCCTGCAGAGTTTAATGGTCTGTGCACTTGTTGTTATAGACTCTTAGTCTTTCTGACAAGCAGCGGAAATGATGAATGGAAAATAATGATAAGCAAATTACTTTGGTGCAGTGATGTCTTCACCTTGTTAAGGACATAAGGACCTATCACGGCTCTGTGTGGAGAACACAATTACACTGTCAATTAACCTTTATTAACAACGTCTCTACTCCAGTGACAGAGGTCATGACTGTTGCAGCCCGCAGCCCAAATATGACACTCTGTGCTCTGCTCTCAGACACACATTATTGGAAAATGGTTTAATTATTATTTAATGGACACCAGCAGGTGAATGGATACAGGGAAAGATAGCTTTGCATAATTGTATTGGGGGTCTCATTCCGGCCAAGGACCTGGCAAGGTCCCAGTGAGGAACCGCCATGGATCTGCCTGAGCACTGTCAAAAAGAAAATGATTCTAGGTGGCTGCATCTGCACTTAAAATGGTGTTATGACATACACCTAAATATACTTACATTCACCTAAATTCACCTAAAACACCTATCTAAGGTATAACCAGAGTAAACTGAAAGATGTTCTACATGTACACGCATCTCATTTGAAAAGTAAGTTTTTTCCCCAACAGCCAGAATCAATGTAAGTGCTTCTCACATTGAGTTACAGAAGTTTCAACAAACTGAAATAAAAGTTGTTGTTTTTTTTTAATATTGGCCGGAATAGTTTCTTTAAAAGATGCTGCAAATGACTAGAACTGGGAGGTATTAGCTGCAAAACACAATAGGACTATATCACAAAGTCTCACATAGTCCAAATTCAAAGTAGATAACAATCACAGAAAATAAACCTTTTACACGTGGTTATCTGAGATTTTTTCCAGGAGTTTTTTTTTTTTTTTTTAAAGAGAGTAAGACAATGCACTGAATGTGTGAATGTGATTGAAAAACCAATCGGCACAGACAAAAAATGTCTATTTAGGAGCTTACTGCTTCTTAAAACATTTTTTTTCCCCATAAGACAACTGAAGAGCCATTTGTTTATCATTTCTGTACATTTATAACCGTCTATGACAATGAGAATAAAAATTGCCATGGAGCTCAAGAGTGTCATTGACTACAAGACCCATAAGCCTCGGGTGAGGTGGGCCAATCACTGGCCATTTAAATACCTCTAAACTACAGGAAATGTGTTCCCTCAGTTCAGGCCCTGGTGCACTACCAAGGCCACAGCAACAGCATTGAAAGCTCCTAATGGCTCAAGTGGGGTGTCAATCAAAAAGCCAGGAGCTTGCCTCCATTTTAAAGTCCTGTTTAGACAGTTGGTTTACATGCAGGACAGAGTATTTATGTTATAAGTGGAGAAATATGAAGGTTTGAATCTATGCAACAGCAGTTAATGTCTGTATTATATTTGGTAACGATCCACCTCATTAATTTAAAGAAAATTCATTAATCCTTTGACCTCTGCAATAGAAATAGTCTGCCGGTGCCTACATTGATATTTTTGCTTATTGTGATGTCATTTCTTGGTGTATCATGAAGTGCACAATACCTAAGCCAAAAGGGTATGTGAGCCAATAAACCATAATAATTGAAGTTTTAATACTGTCATCTTAAAAAAGAAATCTGGCATTTTTACAAAATAAAAACACAGGACATATTGATCCAAAAATATTTGAATGTAGAAACAAAATATTTCTTCTCTATAAGTTATTTGAACATGTACTTAATTTAGTTTTTGAGATATGCTCTGAGCAGAGTGAATAGGCATTGTGATGGATTCATCATTCATTTCTCTGGTAACAAGATGCACTTTCACGTGGCACAGTGGCGTCATCATGAGTGTACAACGTGATGACACAGGAGACAGAAGCCTTAGGTTTCTGCTGCTGCACATAAAATGTTGTTGCTATTATGGTTTTTATTTTAGATCAATAAACAGGATTATGCCAACAATGATCCCTGCGGCCATGACAGGGAAATTCACTGGGAAATTACATCGAAATACTACATTAGCACTACATGAAAGGTAAAGAAACATAAGGAACTGTTGTGATGAAGGAAGAGACAGAAGCCTTAGCTTTCTTCTGGCTGTCATGGTTCTCATTTTAAATTGATATAAAAATGGGATTATGTAAACAGTGATCTCCAGCGACCATTACTGGGAAATTCCAGCATAATTCAGGCAAAGTATTATGTTTGCACGGCACGTGCAGTAAGGTGATGTAGGGTCATGTTGTGATGACGAGGAGGACAGAAACCTCCGCTTTCTGCTACCAAAAGTATAAATGCTCCAGCTATTATGGTTCTTGTTTTAGATTGATTTGAACAAAGTTGTGCAAACAGTAATTTCCCACAGCTGTCCATTTGATTTCCATTTTTGAAGGGTTACAAAACGCTTAAGTGAACCTCACGGTGGCACTAGAGGAAAAGTTAAGGGACCACCAAAGTTCTCAGGATTCATCCTCTGGGGAACATGAATGTCTGTAGAAAGTTTCATCACAACCAATCTGGTAGTTGTTGATTTATTTCAGTCTGGACCGCAGTGGTGGTGCGACAGACGGTAATTATTAAAGAAGGCAGTGAAGTCCATCCTGACAAACAGCAACTGCAGGCCACTTTAATCTTCATTGAGAATTATTTCCATCCATCATGTTTCTGTGTGTCACAGCTGGTGGAGCGGCCATGACATCCTTCATCATGTGTCTCATTCAGACTCTCCATATTCATGCACCAACGCCACCGACGGAGACTCCATAATAAAGAGATTCATATTGTGACGTGGGGAGTGTTTGTGGCTTCAGCTGGTCAGAGCTGAGTGGATGAATGGTGATGATGTTCTGCTCTGATGACGGGTCAGGACTTCATGTCCACAGTTTGATGGATGTGTTTACCAACTCAGCAGCGCAGTGACCTCATGAGGAGCCTGGGTCCTCTATGGCCAATCAGAAGCCAGTGTCTCCGCCCCAACACAGAAGACTGTTGTGAAATGTGAGGAAATCATTTCCTGAAGCTCAAATTCAGCTGAGCAAAAGTTGATGGCAAAGTCAATGTTCAAACATTCCAGATTGATAGTTTTTGATAGAGTTTGCCAGCCCGTCACTCATGTGGCATTTAAAGATAATTCCAACTTGGCCGTTCTCCACTTTCAATGTCCAATAGTCCACTATTAACATTTACATCACGTCTCATTAATGACAATGAAACATAGATTTCGTCTTAGATTTTATCATCAAGCTGTTTTCAGCTTGTCATCGTCTCATTTTCATCATGGTTGTTGGGTTGTTGATGAAAGTTTTGTCATAGTTATCGTCAACAAAAATCACACTGGTTATTGGAATAAAAAAATTCACTGAGAAGTTCCAGACTAATTTGCATTTGCAGGTTGGTCTGGTGATGTCAGGCTAAACCATGTCACATTTCAATGCACTCTTCAGAACGTACCAGAGCAAGCAAACGCATCACCATCCATACTGCCTGTTGTCAGGTCAGTCGTTAGTAAAACTTGGCAGATACAAACAACGTCATGGAGATGAATAGTTTGGCAGCTGACTTTTTACAACAGAATTCTCACGTCATAATTGTTTGTGGTTTTAAGGACAAAGATAATTCAGCTCAGTGTGAGGATTTGTTTCCACATGTACTGAACACCTGTGAACGCACCCTCAGGGAGCAGCTCTTTGACGCAGCTCTGTGCTCATTTCTGAGGTTACATTACAATAAAAAGTGCTCTTAATTATTTGTCTACTTCAATTTACATACCACACATCTTTGAATATGAGATAAAGGACCAGAGTTTCGTTGTGTCTGCCTGTATTAGCAGCCAGTTCACAGTCAGACGGTTTGACATTCAGCAAAGGTCAAGAGACAGATTCAGCACACAGAGTGAGGACTGCTACACGCTGTAGCATTCTCACTGTGTGTATCCATGATGTTCATGCTTCATGTTCTGCTCTGTCAGGTCATGTTCACATGTTTTACTTGTGTATGTTACATTTAGAACTGTTGCTGTGGTTGTGGTGTTTTGGTAAGGATATAGCGTCTGCTGTCTCCAGGTCCCCAAGGCTCTGCTCTCTCCAGCCAAACTACCTGCTCTGTGATATCTTACATAAATAATGTAGCCCGACCCACATTCGATTATTGAGGCTCATGCTGATATTCATATCTGAGCGCAGATCTCTACCAGGCGACCGTGTCCCAGCTGCGGCCACTGGAGCTGATCGTGGCCAGTCTGGACAATTCATGTGGCGTAGCCGCAGCTGGTGGAATTGTCCCTCCCGGGTCCCTTACAGTCAAGATGGTCGCAAAGATGACTTTCTATTCCATCATGCAATGTGCCGAACTTTAGTGGATCATAACATAGCTATTTGTCTTCAGAGTTGTATATTCATCCACAGAATCAGCTGCTGACCAGTGAAGCAGTGACTCACTCTCTATCTGTCTGTCTGTCTGTCTGTCTGTCTGTCTGTCTGTCTGTCTGTTTGCAGAGAAGCAGCAAAAGCTCAGAATAAAATGTCAGACAACCTTTAAACGGTCACATTGATGAGATGACTCAGTGACAATTAGACAAAGCTAACAGCTTTTAACGGCTCGTCCTTTGCCGGGAGAGTCAATTAAATGAGCTGCGCAGATTATCCCCGCTGTGTGCTGGGACGTCGTTCACCTCTGAACAAGCTCCTTAAAAATGTCTTTAACAGCTGATTTTAAAAGTTTGAGCTGAGAGTAATAATCTGCATTTACTGTCTGAAGAAAAACAACTGCAGCTAATACTATAATTCTGTCCGTTGAGTTGCTCGTGGTGTTTGATGGTTCACTCTCATGTCACCATGGTAAAGCAGTCCGACCCTTGAATGGCAAAATCTTCCACAGTCGTCCGTTAGATCACGTCCTTCAGCTCCTTTTCCCTCAGGACAAAGTTACAGAGTTGTCTGTGCCAAGAAAAACATCTACAGAAAACTGTTTGTCCCTGTTGCCATAAAATCAGCAGGACAGACACTTTTTAGAGCCAGCCTGTTCTCTCAGCACACAGCACTTTATGTCTGTTTATGTAACCTTGATTCAGTCGTCACCATCGAGCACCAGGTGCTCCTTTTAATGTAGCTTCTACTGCGTCTTTATGGAAATTTGTTTTAATGTACCCTTTTTTATAGCAGATGTTTCACATGCAAATCAAAGACTAATTTCTGCCTTAAGCGTGCACAAAGACGACGCTAAAGTATTTTCTATTCTATTTAAAGATTTGTTTGGTGTTCAGTTGATACAGGGAGGACATGTGAGGAGAGAGAGCAGTATGACAGGCAGAGAAGTTCTCCGGCTCTTGACAGCTGATGATGGTGAACAAACAGATTCACAACTCAAAAAAAAAAAGAGTCCCCTCTAAAATATGACTATATCCAAAGACACAAAGTTCAGTATGTCTTGCTCTGGTTTGCTGCTGCTTCTTGTGCTCTGTGTCTCCCCTGAGGTCTCGGTAGGTGAAGATTGTATTAGTGCAACTGTGTGCACCTGGTCACTCCATCCACAGTGTAATTAGGATCAGCTGTCCTCATGTTTCCTCTCTCAGTGCTCACCCTCCGCACCATGTTTTCTCCTGTTTGGTTTAGATTATTTTACACTTTAAAACAGGCACTTACTGCTTGTTGTACCAGGGAGAACAGTGTGCCTTTTTTCACAGGTCATGTCAGAAGTATCTTACTGTTACTTTTTTTTTTGTTTAATTCACAGTTGAAAATGATTACACTCCTGGCATCTTCCACCTTGATCAGATGCTGGCTAGCTCCTTTAATTTTGGATTTCCAAAAAAATCTCTTAGGCTTCGAGTATATTTTGTTTTGTTTTACACAGCGCACAGGAAGCTGCCGCTCTGCTTACATTGCATCTTTAGCCATTTTCAAACCAAACAGTTCAGGAATGAAGTAATAATACTTCATACTTCATTCCATGTGGAGTTTGCATGTTCTCCCTGTGCCAGCGTGGGTTTCCTCCAGGTGCTCCAGCTTCCTCCCACAGTCCAAAGACATGCAGGTTAACTGGTGACTCTAAATTGTCCGTAGGTGTGAATGTGAGTGTGAATGGTTGTCTGTCTCTATGTGTCAGCCCTGTGATAGTCTGGTGACCTGTCCAGGGTGAACCCTGCCTCTCATGTAGGCTGCAGCTTGCAACATGAGATCACTGAAACACGATGCTTCCACTATTTGCCATTTACATGCTCAGAAATAATTTTTCAACTGAGTTGCCACATTTGGCATTGTCTATTTCTACAAACTGCAGATATGTCACATCTGTATGTTATCATATAGTGAACACACTGGAAGTTTACTACTAGTTTATTTCTTTGTTTTAACAAAGCTGAGGTTAAACGTGTGGTTGGTTAGGAAAAGATCAGGTTTTGGCTTTAAATATCTGGCTGGTTTGTAACACAGCAATGTTGCGGCCAAAAAGAACCACTTTTGATGGCACTAAACTTACTGGAAAAAAAAAAAAAAAAAAACAGCAACAGGTAACTTCAAAACCTTGATATTGGTCTTGAACAGTGGTCTGCAGCTTGGCAGGCATCTAACCCAGGTGTCTTACCAACTCACATACCTCATCATTATACCACGTCATTTTAGAAACGTTAAAATGATACAAATATAACACATTTGTGGTTTACAGAAAAGCGCAGTGCCACATCTCCTGGTGACTGTGCTGTGTTGTTGAAAAAACAGGTGTTCAGATGAAGCACAAAAGTCTGACAGACTGTAATTGACTACATTTTCCTCTAAAAGTGGTTTGCTGCAAATTCATACTGCAGTTTTATATCTACAGAGCCTGAGGGTCTGGTGATTATTTGATTATTCTGAGGTAATTGTCTGTATTTCGCCACCGCATGACACCTGAGAAGAGGAGAAAGACAGATCTGATGTGATGTGAGAACATTTCACATTATTTCACTATTTATTGAACTGATTTTATTTCCTTCGGCATAAGAGCTGATAATTAAGTGACTAATTTAATTCAAGAGCCTCAGTGAATGTGTGTTTAACGCTGTGCTGCTGCAGCCTCTCTGTTAATGTGATGACATTCACTTCAGAGTGGCGCTGCGCTGAAGTTTTAAGGTCAATTTAGACAGATTACTGTTGTGACTTTACAGAACAGTGACTCAGAGTCTTTTTTCAAACATAAAGCCAATGCTGTGCGTTCTCTGCCGGCTCTCAGTGACGGGATATAAAGCTTTGGGTATAATACTGCACTGTCTTTATTCTAATCAGGGCTGACAGTGTTAGTTTCCCATACACTGATTTATTTCATCTCATTTCATAATACAACTGCATGAGGCTTATTCAATGAGCTCCTTCTTGTGAAATGACACAAGAATTAGCTGCTGCCCCCCCACATGCTCCCTCCGCCTTGCTCCCTTGCTTCTCCAGGAGGAGAGCAGGCAGTAGCCCAGGAGACAGGCTTTCAGTGGGCTCAAATTCAGCCAGCACAAACTCCTCCAGCACCGGTCACAGTGGGCCAGTGGCACGTCTAAAGCGGGATTTATACTTGTGTATTGAATTGACGCGGGACCTACAGCGAAGGCTCTACATAGATGAGTAGCCTTATGGAAATGTAACCACGCCTCACAGCAACACAGACTGTTTTATAAGCTGTAACCATTTCCCTCGATGGAGCAAAACTTTTACTTATATTTTACAGATAACAAACAATAAATTGTGAAGACAACAGAGCCTCCATACAATTGCATTTATTCTGTGTGATTTGTCCTGGCTTCATATGAGTAA
Organism: Cephalopholis sonnerati; assembly: GCA_019142605.1. Lineage (NCBI taxonomy): Eukaryota > Metazoa > Chordata > Actinopteri > Perciformes > Serranidae > Cephalopholis > Cephalopholis sonnerati. Next base: position 45,128 of record JAGQAX010000081.1, read on the forward strand.
AAGAAAGTCTGCTAACACCAGGCTAATTTATACAATGTAAAATCTCATAGGCTTATGCTAACAACATTAGCATGTTGCATCTATGGGGAATTTGTGTCTAATATAAGACTGTTGTTTTGTCGGTGAACAGGAGAGTTGTGTTTGAGCCACATTTTGTAAAGTTGCTTTTGTTAAATGTTGCTCTTGTTCCTGGCTTTATGTGAGTAGAGGAAATCTCTGCTAGCTGCTAGGCTAATTTATACAATTTAAAATGCAGTGGGCTTGTGCTAATAATGAATAGTGATTTATATTGAGGCTGATTTTTGTACTTGTGTTTAAAAGAGTTGCTATTAAGACATGTTTAATGTGTGCTTTAGGTGTGTTTGAAATCAGTAAAACTTTACAGCACTTTAGAGAAACCCCACTGTAGACTAGTGTTTTGGAGGTGTAACTGCAGAGTGACAGAGACACACCACCGCACAAGTATAAATGTTCACAATGACACAGGCCACATGCATACTGTAGGCTACAGCGTAGGCTCTGCATAGAGCTGATGCACAACTATAAAATCACCTTTAGCCTGTGTAACGGCAGCAACAGAAAGTTTGCTGTTGGGGCCGTCTGACCACCTGAAGCTGGGGTTTGCGCTGACTGGATTTGGATTGCTGTGGCCGCTGACTGGGGGTCAGTCTCCAGAACTACTACTGGCTCTCAGTGAGGTGATTTGTAGCAGAAATGAGGAGGAAGACACACTGTGATTCAAGGTTTTATCACGTTAGCTACATGAACATGAGCATGAAGCTGCAGCCCTGAGTCTTTGGCTCTGATAAGCAGAAGGCTAAATTATGAGCAGCGTTTTCTCTTCATCTCTTAAACACTGATATTGACACATGTTTTGCTTTAATGTCAGACTCTCTTTAAGACTCTTCTTGATCCATCTATAATCCTTTCTGGGGTTGCTTTGCAGTGTAGGCAGGTAAATATAAAAAGTAACAGTAACTATAAGTGTAAAATAAATGCAGTGACGTAAAAGGGTTCAATATAAGCATGAAGCTGCATAAAATGGAAATACTCTAGCAAAGTACAAGTACCTTAAACTGTACTTAAGTACAGTAGTTACATTCCAGCACTCCCTGTGTACCTCTGACATCTGCACCTGTGCTCATACTGTTTGTATATCTGTAGTCCCATCAGTTCTCTCCTTCATGCTCTGCCGCCTCGTCTTTCTTCTCCTGATTTCTTTTGTTTCCTCGACATGAAAACCGATTACCTCATGATGTCACAGCCGCCGAGGTCTCCACGGTAACGGGCTGAAGGAGCTGCTGTGTCCCTGGGGCTCCGGTGAATACCGTGGAAACAATTACAGCTGTAACAGACTCTAATGTCATTATGGGGAAGGAAACAGCGCTCCCACACACACAATCTGATCAAACTCAACATTTAAGAGTCCATGCTAAAGACTGAACATGGGGTTAACACCCAAAACTCAGGACAGATGTCTAGATTTAACTTCCACACAAATGACTACAGGTCAGACAGCAACAGTTCAGCTCAGAGGACACTAATATTAACTGTTTCATACTGATGGACTAATAATCTGAATTTATTCAACATCCTTTTTTTGTGACTCAGTTTGACTGTGACTCCCACATGTCCTTTCTCTGATGACTCACCTGTGGCTTGTGGCGGCCGATCACCTTTATGACTCATGTCACATCCTGCTGTGAGCCACTCAGAGAGAGTTAAAGTCATAGGGCTCTTAGATGAGAGAAAAAAAATAAATCACTTTCAGTGCAGGAGTGTAACGAGATTGATGCCACTCTCCCTGTGTGTTAGGTTAGGAGCCAGGAGGCAGTTAGCGTAGCTTAATTTAGCTTAGCATAAAGACTGGAAACAGTGAAACAGCTAGACTGACTCTGTCGAAGTTTTAAATTCACCTGCTAAAACCTCTGAAGCTCACTGATTAACATGTTGTATCTTGTTTATTTGATCTGTGCAAAAGTACAAATATCAGTTTGTGTTTTTGCAGGAATATACAAGCTGTAATTATAATATTGTTGTACAACAGGTGGGAGCAGAAACGCTGGTAAGGCAGACAACCTCTCCTGGAGGATATTGATAGGGTTGCAGTTTGTTGTTCACACTAAGCTCCTTTCCCACTGGACAAAGAACCCACTCACACCCACTAACCACAGATACATCAGAGTGGGCATACTGGGCTCAGGCCCAGGGGCACCGAAGTGTCAGGGGCCCCCCCTGGCTTTGACTCACAAAATGTCAAATAGCAACCAGAAAGAGACTCAAAATGACTACAAAAGAGACACAAAACTAACAATAAGTCTGTGTGGGTGGCTGCTATGGAGGTGAGGTGGTGTCCAGGGGCCCATTGTCTCATAATCCGCCCATGCTACCAACATGTGGCTTTAGTCCTTGGTGGAAAAAGTTACAATTGGCATTCACTCATGGGGCAAGTGATTCTGCATTAGTCACTGGTGTTTATCAGCTCCAGATCCAATCTCACGCTGACCTCGTCATATATTGGCATTTGGTCATAGACTTTTCACGTCGACATATGACGTCCAAGATCCCTGGGTGCATTGGCTGTTGACGTTCTGGGATGCCATGTGAACTCCTGCATGTTGCATTGTCGGTTTTCAAAATACATTTGTTTTCACAGATGTACAGTTTGCATTCAGTCTCTTTCAAAATCAAAGCACTATGTTGGTACAACACTGCAAATTGACAATTTCTTTCCATCAATCAAAGGCATGTAGTTGCATTTTGCCAGCACACACGCAGGTGGTTATGTTAACAAAAAAAGAGCAGTGTCTGGTTTTACAATCTTACAAGAAACAAATACCGGCTTCCCGGGTGAAAGCCGATGGTTGTTGGACCCATCCACCACCCCTCCCATACTCCTTGCTTGGACTTAACTGCTGCCTTAACTTTTGTTATTGTTCCGCCGAATTTCCACCTGACGCCACCAGGAGCCATTAAACAATAACGGCTCCAGGCTGCATATCATGCTGTTGTGAAAGTATGGCTTTTTTCGTCAGTGTCTGGTGGAAGTCACTGAGCAAGCAACGGTTTTCGACAACTATGGAGTGAGACCTGGTTGGATCTACAATGATGTAAACATGACACCCAGGTGGATGTGTTAATTCTCGCCCTTTTTTTTGGCGCAATGCAATGGTGCACCCAAACTTATTCCATCCAAGTAATTGAAAAGTCAAAAAATGTTCCAAATTAGTTTGACCCAAGTTTGGAAGGGGGTCAGTAAAAAGTAGCAGCCATCGTAACGTTTTCACTGACCTCCATGCTGCTTTCTATTGTTTACTAACCAGTTTTCCTGTGTATTTATTAGGTTGATTGTAACACACAGAAAAGCATAAAAACAGAAAAGCATATTTGTTCAGCCCCTATTTGTTAATGGATTTTCCTGCATTTAAAACAGCCCATATAACATTATTTTTATTTATTTACTTATTCAGTTAACCTTTATTTAACCAGGAAGTCCCAGTGAGATTGAAAATCTCATTTACAAGTGAGACCTGTCTGAGGTAGGCCAATCAAAACACATTTATAATGCAACAAATACAACATGTAATACAAAAAAAACAACTATTCAAACATAGGGGCCTCTCAAGATGAAGCACATGTTTCTGTCACCACATTCTTTATGATGCCCTTAAATTCATCAGTGGATGTAAGTGTTTCTAATTTTAGATCTTTCTGATTGTTCCATGTCCAAGTTGCAGAGTAGGAGAATGCAGTTTTCCCCAGAACAGTTCAAACCCGGGATTCATTAAAAAGCATCCACTGGGAGGAGCAAAGCTGGTAACTCCCAGAGCTGACAAACAGAAGGGTGCCAAGGTCGGCCGGACGTTTGCCCAGTATTGCTTATTAGTTACAAATATACCATGCTAATTTTGGTGGAAAAAAAGGGGTTTAAAGACAGAAATAGTTGTGTAAAGAATGAAAAAAGGAAGTTCAAATCCTGCCAATATTCTCACCTGCACACCTGCTAACTACTACTAACTACATAGGGGTACTTACTTGAGGATTTCCATGCTATGCTACTTTATACTCCACCACAAATCAAATGTAAATACTGTAGCTATTACTTCTCAGCTGAACAAGGTTAATAATTAGAGTGATGTCATTGTTATTTCATGTTACAGGATGAGGCCTGTACAGGCGGCAGGGTTTGTCCTTTAGTCCCATATGAACCTGCAGAGCCTGTCATGAGTGCAGCGCTCACCTGCAGCTCTGATGGCTGAGACACCTGAACACCAGAGCACTCCATGATGCTCTCACAGGAAACCCCCGCAGCCAGACGTCAGAATAATGACTCCTGTTACAGTAAATCTGAATCTGGATCTGATGCAGCATGTTCACACCTCTCACTGTAATGCCTCTCAGGTATACACACACACACACACACACACACACACACACACACACACACACACACACACACACACACACACACACGCACACACTGAGTGCAGACTGTCACTTCAGTGGATCCTTAGAGAACTGCGTGAGTGTGTGTGTCACTCTGTGTGAAGTCATGCTAATGGCTCTGCATTAAAGGGGAGGATATAAATAAACACAGGTGAAGTGCACTCACCTCTCTCCAGCAGCAGCAGGAAACATCCGTCACCATGGACACCGATGCCTCCATCACTTAGTTTGATACGTCTTATGGATAAAGGGGCATGTAATAAACATTTATTAGGTTATGTTCTTTGTTAGCCAGGCTGACGGTAGGACTCATTAGTGGAGATATGTCAGTCTGGACCAGAGAGATGGGCCGATGAGTCTCACTGAGTTAAGTCATTTCCGATCTTTGCATCGAGCACCATCGTCAGAACAACATTTTAATGTGTCCATTACTTTTAAGCTGCACGGATACAACAGAAGGTATAAGGCAATGTCCCCTTTTACGACTTGATTAACCTTCATCTTTGGACCTGGGTTTGCTGCCCACAGTCTGTACTTTTACATCAGTAAGTGGAGGCTGTGTGACTCTTTAAAGAAACACTTCACAGATTAGAATTCATGATGAGAAACTTTTACTGTAACTGCAGATAGGTTACTTCATTTTAGTTATGCAGAAGCTTACTGCGATATATAATAACCTTTGTTTACATAGCATCTTTCGAAACAGTTTAAGTGCTGTACAATAAAACTCAAGACAATTAAAACACAAGGAGAATAAAACAAATAACATGTCATTACATGTCACCAAAGTAAAAGATAAAATAAGGAAGGCCAAAACTAAAATCAAGATATTAAATGGGCAATAAAATCAGTAAGATAGCAATTAAATAAACAGACAGCTCGGATAAAGTCAGGATTTGCTTTCTGATAGAAGTACAGTTTTAGGAGAGACTTAAACGAATCCAGTGACTCAGACAGCCTTATATCCTCAGGCAGGTCGTTCCAGAGCCTCAGGGCCCTGATGGCAAAAGCTCTGTCCCCTTTGGTCTTCAGTCGGGACTCTGGGACAAGCAGACAACCTCTGCCAGAGGATCTCAGACTATGCAGAGGTTCATGAGGGACTAACAGGTCTGAAATGTAATCTGGAGCCATGAAGAGCCTTAAAAGTAATTAATAAGATTTTAAAGTCAATCCTAAAATGAACAGGGAGCCACCGTAAAGAGGTTAAAACTGTTGTGATGTGGTCGTGCTTCTTGGTTTTGGTTAAAAACTTTGCAGCTGAGTTCTGAATAGTCTGAAGTCATTGTAAGGTTTTTTGATTGAGACAAGGATAAAGGCTGTTGGAATAATCAAGACGTGAAGAGATGAAAGCACGTACAACAGTTTCTGTATCTCTAAAAGGTAAAATAGATCTTATTATAGCAATATTTCTAGGTGATAAAAGCATGATTCGACAAGCTTAGTGACACGTTGTTCAAAGTACTACCAAACATGACACCAAGATCAACAAATCACATGCTATAAATGCAGTTAATACAGAATTATTCATTTTTCCTCATTCATTTTCCATAACCGCTTATCCTGTTGGGGGTCGCTGGGGGGTGGAGCCTATCCCAGCTGACGTTGGGCGAGAGGTGGTGTACACCCTGGACAGGTCACCAGACTATCACAGGGCTGACACATAGAGACAGACAACCATTCACACTCACATTCACACCTACGGACAATTTAGAGTCACCAATTAACCTGCATGTCTTTGGACTGTGGGAGGAAGCTGGAGCACCTGGAGAAAACCCACGTCACAGAACACAGAATTAAAAGCCCCCTTTTCACTTTTAGATTTTCCGCGAATGTCGGGCCGTTTTTGCCAGCAGGCTGTGAGCGTTTAGACACACAGAGCTGGATTGGCGAGTTGATCCAAGGTGCCCAATTTTCCACCTCGTAGGGTAGTCATATCGGCGGTACGGTTTTGGTCTAAACAGAGGGAAGCGGCTTTCCGCCGCGGGAGGGTCTGTTGATGACTTGTGGGAGGGGCTGTTGATGATGCTGCACGTTTGACCCACTGGCGTGGACTTCAAACCAGGAAACAGCTGATAGCAGGAATGAGTATCTAGCAGCACTAAGGAGACGCAAACCAGAAGATGAGCAACTGGGGAGATAAAGAATTGCGCGCCCTCCTTGCCCTCGCTAAGGAGGAGGCCATTAACCGTCAGATGATGGGAACGTGAAGGACGGGCCGATGTACGAGAGAATCGCCGAAGGACTGACCAGCCGCGGCTTTCCTCAGTACGTCACTGTTTACGTCACACGCTGAGCTGCACGTTCTGTTACTAGCTCACGCCCCCCATTGCCTCGAAAAAGGCACATTCTGTATGAACAAAAGTAGGCAGGTGGCATTTTGCCGCACTCCCCGATTTTGTTTTTATACTGCCAATGCTGAAAGACGACGGATTGGGCTTTCCTGCAAATTTGCAAAATTCCTATGTAAAAAGGGCAAACAAAATGAATTCTACCCCTATTTTACCTGTTGCTGTTCTACTCACAACCTCCTTGGATTCAAAAATCTCCAAAATAGGCAGCGGTGTCTCTTTTAGACGATTGAGCACAAACAGGATGATCTCCAACAGTCACTGAACCCTCGTATCAGTCCATGGCAGCGGGTCCAAACCAAGTTCATTGGGTTGGAGACTTCTGCATGATTTAAGTGTCTTCTGATGGAAAAAGTCTTCCCCACTGAGAGCGATACAGTGTTCCCAAGCAACCACTGGTGACTGCTAACTCCTCCCATTCGCCATGTCTCACAAGTTCTATGCTTAAGGTCAAAACCCCCAGGAACTGCCATGAACTGATGTTCTGCTCATCTGTTAATCAGACCATCTTTTATAATCAAGGTACTTCCCATTTTATCAGCCATCTGTGTCCACTTGGCCTTCTCGGTACTTATCAGTACAGTTCTTTCACTTCCACACACACGCACACACACTTTCATGAGGCCACAGTGATCGAGCATTACATTTGTTCTTATTTAACATTTATAATTATTTAATTCTGATTCAAAATGTCTTCATAAAAATCCTTAATATTTCAACTCTATCAAACTTTACTTGATTCAACACATTCAGTTTATTATCATGATAAATCATGCATTTCTTTTTTGTTGATGACCGCTCTGGTATTGAAGACATGCAGGTGAAGTTATCACTGATCAGCTCTGGCTCATCTTCTTTTGTGGTTCTTCTTTTGGGTCTTCTTCCTCTGGGCTTTTCTCGTGCTGTTTCTGTGACTTATCAGAGCTATGATCAAGCCCTCTCCTCTTATTTGCTATAAGGCCTCCTGATTTTAGCCTTGATGTCTGTTTCTGATCTCTTCACCACTAGCTGCAGGTAGGACGGACTTAAGAGTCGACTGGCTTCACCTCTAGATACATCACAACAAACACAAATCTTTCTGATCAAAGTAACACGTTGGTCGTTTTACTTCAGTTTACCAAACATGCTCATCCTCCTCAAACTGAGGGACACAGTGGCCCGGTATTAAAGCCAGGTCCTGGATGTGAGCCCACTTCTTCCTGTTGGCATGCTCTCCTTGTATCCGTGTGGGTTTGCATGAAAGGATGAACCTTGTATGTACACTTAATGGATTTTTCATTTCCAGCCTCACACAGCCTTAAGGTTACCAGAGAAAAAGTAACATATTTCATGTAGGAGCAACAGAAACAGAAACACAGTGGGCTGACAGAAAATAAAAAGATCCAATCACCAGAGAAAATGTTGGTATGGCAAATTTCTACAAACCATAGATGTTACATTTGCACATATATAATGTAGTAAAGATGTTGAAATGTGATAAACATGTGGTTTGGTTTTATGCACAATACCTAATTTTGGAGGAACAATCCCCACCGGAAATGCAGCACTATCTCAGTAAAAACAGCCACTTTTCCTGCCTGTGTCGGCCCCTGAAGAACTGAATTGGTTGTGGTTTATCAGTGACTGTTTTTCCCTCTGATCCTGAAGGCATCACAGGAACACAGTGGCTGATTCAGAGCACCTGGGCCAAGTGCTCCTGGGGAACAAAAGCCCAGCTCCAGTGTTGCTCTGGCTCTCTCTGTCCAATCGGACTCAACCCCTCCGGCGTTGGCACATTTTGGCCTTTGTTTGGTTTTTCTTTTGCTTCACAGCACCTTACACTTCACTATGTTCACTCACATCTACATTACTGACTTACTGACAGGCCGCCACACACCATATGTTTTTTACTTTACTACAATATATAAGCTTTAACTTCAAATCATCCATCGTGTCCTTTCCATTATTTGTCATGTCCGAGGACCCGGGTTATGACACTATCACTATCCCAGCAGGAAACACAGCAACATGTAGCTATAAAACACCCCACATTTGGTGACTAAAAAGCAGATGAAAACACAGCAGTGACTTACTGAAAGACAACCGGTTTTGTTGTTTGTTGGTCTACAGCTTCCCAGGCGTCTCACCCAGGTCTTCCACCATCCACCATCTCCTGATGTCACAGTGAGCTCACTTTATATACATTGGTACACACAGTAAAACAGTACACCACCACTCCAGTGTATACTAAATCTTCCTGCAGGTCTTTTGCACTCAAACAGGGCTGTTGATCCCCGTTTGGTTTGGAATAAGCCCATTCTGTGACAGGAGACCGGGCAGGAGTCTGAAAGATGTTAAAAATGTGCGGTGGTGGCAGAGGTGCAGAGAAACAGGTCGATAGGTTGAATATTTCATTTTCTTTGTTTTTAATGACACAATTTTGATACTTTTATCAATTATGGCTTATTGATTTACATCACTTTTTAGCTTTTTAGGGATATGAAATTCCAAAATATACCAATGAAGGTACTGGGAAAGTATTTCTACTGCAGATGAAACTATAAAATCGCCTCTGCACTCTGCTTATAAAAATGAGCATCTCTCAAAACTAAAAAATGTACATGTTTCAAATCACTTATGAATGTTGAGAAATATTTTGGATCAATGTTTTTTGTGTCCATTTTCTTAAAATTTGTTGAAAAAAAGTCTGATTTTTGTATTTTATGACATAATTTCAAAACCTTTTAGCCTAGGTTGCACAGATTTTAGATATGAAGCTTTTGAAAATACTCAGATGTATATGCACATGTAGACAGTTTCTATTGCAGAGGTCAAAGGGTTAACTTAATTAAGTCAAATTAGGAAGACAGGCCTGCATTTGGTGCAGGTCATTTGTTTCTGAACTGTTTTGCACATGAAGTCGAGAAAAAACGAGAATTTACAACCATAAAGCACAGAGGGTGGGGACTAATATAAAATTTACATTTCATAGTTAAAGCTTTAAAGAGGAAAGGAATGCTGATGAGATCACGTGATCCTGTCCTAAATCAGAGTGATGTGCCTATATGAAAGAATTTAAAGGGCAAAAAGGTCCGTGACCGTGTTGAAAATATAAATACAAGTGTATATAATCCTGTTTAACAGTCCGTTTCATGTCTCACTGTTTGAACTCACTGCTGGAAAATGTTTTTTGAAGTGATGGTGGGAGTTCTTGATGCACTGGGGAGGAATTCAATCACATAGTTTAGTGATGTACAATCACACCATGAGCACATCTGATATCCTGATTTACATCCACTCCAACTTCCTAAATTATTCATAGCAGGACGCTGTGGTAAACAAACACATCTTTCATATTCATCCACCAGTTTCCTCAGACTTTCTCGTCTGATATGAGGCGCTGAGGGAACAGAGCTCTTAAGGTAAACACAGAAATGTGTTTTATTTATATATTTATTTATTTATTTTCCTCACAACCTACTTTACTTTTCAGAACATGCACTTACAAAAACATATTTTAACAATGCATTTTGAAATCACTATTTTTGACTTAGGCCCCAATTACACAGAAAGCATTTTGCAGGTTGGAAAACATGAGGCGCACCGCACTGCCTTTATTTTTAAAATTGAATGCAGCTAGTAGAAAAAACACTTGCTGCACCTATTTGTTGTTGCCAAGCATTTATGTTGACACAGTAATCAGTGTGTAGTTCCTGACATGTTTCAGCAGAGGGTACTGTCTGTAGCTCTGGTTGAGGGTGAGAGGCTGTCAGCAGATAAACAGAGATCTGTGTGGGTACATGAGACCCTAAAAAAGAGGCTGGATCACGGGGAGTACCACCAGTTGGTCCAGGAGCTTCTCCTCCATGATGAGCCCGGTCTCACTCCGAAGTTGTCAAAATCTGGCACTTGGGCAATGACTTGCAGCGTCAGACACCAACAAAGAAAGGCGTCCTTTAACGTCGGCATGATACATGGCCGGTTGCTGTTATAGTTTAACAGTTCCCTGCAGCATCAGGGGAAATGTGGCGGGACAAGGACGGGCGAGAGGGGTGGTGGATGGGTCCAACAAATCACAGACTTTCCTCCAAGAGAGCAGTGTTCCCGTTGTGTAAGATTCTAAAGCCAAACCCTGTCCTTTTTTCCTAAACCTAACCACTTCCTTTTGTTGCCTAAATCAAAACATGAACGTTTGTTGTTGAAGTAAAGTGTTGTACCGACAGTGCTTTTATTTTAAAAGATACTGTATGTAAATGTTAAATTTCCTGTAAAAATGGAAGTGTATCTTGAAGGTAGAGAACTTCTGTTTCCCAGAATGTCAACAACCATTGTACCCCGGGTACCATGTGGATGTGGAAAGTCCGTGACCAAAATGTCAATATGTGATGAGGTTGAGTGAGAATGTGTTGCCATGATGGATGTTTCCAGGCACATTTTTAGGATGACTCAGGGGCAGTTTGACAACCTGCTGCCTATTGTCGCACCGTATAGCTCTGGGTATCCAGCAACTGCTACCACCAGCTTCTCCTCTATTGTTAATCAACTGTAAACTTGTCATGACTACCACAGAAGGCCCGCCTTTCAAATCATCCGATTGGACAACGGGGGAAAAAAAAAAAAAAAAAACGCCACGCACCTAGAGTGCAGAAACCTGAGGCATGTCACAACGCAAAAACAGCGAGCAAAAAGCTTCATTCTCATTAAAAACTATTACAAAAAGCAGCCTCCAGCCGCTAAAACGCTTTCTGTGTGATCAGGGCCTCACTGCAGTGGTAAAATGGACCTTTAGTAAGTGTTGTACTGATGTACGAGGTACTTGTACTTTAAGTCTTTTCTTTTCATGCCACTTTCGTCTCTAAATCTCACCTGTTGGGGCTCAAACGTGTGTGATGATGTACTGAAAGAGATGAAAAGTGCATTTGATGTCTGCAAATGAGAGATGTGATGTTTTCTTCTCCCAGTTGTTTACTCCTTCATCTCGATGCTGATTGTTGAGAAACGTTGGCTGGCGTCCGTTCAGCCACTTCAGTTAAACACCTCATTCAGAAGTCATTCAGTCCAAACAAGCTGCACTTTCATCCTGTGGCTTTGAACCAATGAAAGAGTTTCCACTGAGCGGTTAAACATCTTGCTTCATCACAAAGCTGCAGCACAAACACGATTCTTTTGTTTTCAGCAGGTTGTTCAGTTGAAATAAAACTATTTTTGGTACCAGAGAATCTTTGGTGGAGCAGCATTCACAACATAAAGCATTCAGTCTCCCCACTGAAATGAGCAGACATCATTCTCTGAAACAGCTTTAGCTCGCGAGATTTTCAGAGATAAACCAACTCTTTACCCTCTGATGTCCCCACAGATCTCAGCTGGAAATGATAACAATCACCCAGGTGGTCGTAGAGGACAGGTACTGTGAGGAGACAGAGATAAGATAACTGGATCGGATGCCTCAATGGGTGTAAATTCATCCATGAAACCTGAGTGGAAACGCTGAGAGTTCAGAGACAGAAAATGTCCAGGGTATTCTTGGAAACGCAGGATGTCTGGTGTCTTAAAATTTTAAATCAGATATATTTGACATTTTTCATTATGAACTTGTGTTTTCTATTTAGAATTCTGGACCTTTGCAGTTCTTGTTTTTGTTCTTTTCTATCACTTTATTATTGTTGCACCTAAGAATTTTCCTAGATGACCAACAGTCATCATTTAGGGCCATCAGTGGACTAGTGTCCCTCATGTTTGTGATATGAATGTAATGATGAAATGATATATTTTGGTGGTTTGAGTTAAAGGTGTGAGAAAGAATAGTCTCAGTAACATTGTTAACACTGTGCTACATTACAGAGAAATACAAACCGTACTAATGAACCTTCATTAATATAGGCCTATATTTTATCTACAAGTGCACGTCACACACTGAGCGAGCCGCCTGTTAATGACGCTGTGGGCTAATGGGCATGTAGCTACTTCCATGTTTCACATGATACGTCATGTTTGTAGTGGACCAATGAAGATGAGTTTACATATCACCTTGGGTTGGTCCTTCACCTTCTCAAAATGATCCCACACTTTGGATTTCCTGCCCCACATGTTATTAACTAGCCTGTGGAATAACCGCAGGTACCAGCCCTGGAAATTAACCTGACTCCTGTCTGACTGCTGAGCGTGGACACTTCCTGTGTCTGTCCTTTCACATTAAAGTCACACAAGGTCCAGTCATATAGGTTTGGATGGATCTTGACAGCCCCTAATAGCTCCTACATCCACACACCTACTACACACCTACACTCACTCACACACCTACACTCACCTACTACACACCTACACTCACTCACTCACCTACTACACACCTACTACACACCTACACTCACTCACCCACCTACTACACACCTACTACTCACCTACACACTTACCACACACTTACCACACACCTACACACTTACCACACACCTACACACTTACCACACACCTACACTCACTACACACCTACACTCACTCACACAAACTCACCACACACCTACACTCACTCACACTCACCTACTACACACCTACACTCACTCACACACCTACACTCACTCACACTCACCTACTACACACCTACACTCACTCACCTACACACTTACTACACACCTACACACACCCACACTCAAGAAGACGGATGACAAATCCTTTGTCCCCCTCTCTGTTTTTAGCAGTGCCTACATCACAGGACTTCGCCATGCTTGTAAAAGCCCTTGTCCAGTTTATACTGGCCCATTATCACCACTCAAAGTTACCTGAGTCACCTCAAGATTCCCTTCCCTCTTTCTTAGCAGAAGCGGAAGCCTACTTGATTCGTTTAAATCACTCCTTTCTGCCCTTTGGAGTTGACCAATCTCATCGCTTACCATAATGCTAAAACTTGGACCTCCGCCACCATTACTATGCTACGAGGACATTATCTTCGTGTACAGGAGAATGCGGTAACAGAAATTAAAAGTTTACTGGTACCGGATTGGACTCAGGCTCTCTTAGTGGCCAATCGCAGGGCACGCCAACGTGCTTCTGATGTCAGCTCAGCCTCCTTAGACGCTGCTCGGATAATGCTCTCCAACATAATGTCACCATCATGTCAGTCCAAAGCGCACAACCCACTTCCCTGAATCACCACGCCACATATCACGTCACAGGAGCCTCCCTTGCAGACATCACCTGTGGTATCTCTGCTTCCTTTGAACCCTTCTGGTTCACAACGTTCAACACGTTCTCCTGCTCCTCTTTCTTCGCCACTCCTTTTTGACGACAATCCCTGTGTCGTCACCACCATTCCCTTATCACCAGAAATAACGGTGATTAACAGGCACATTCCAAATGCGTCACCAACTCCACAGTCTCTTGCAAATACACCTCACATACAAATCACGTCTACACGTACTCCTTCACCAGACACACACACAGCAAAACGCCAAAAATTTGATATTGATTCTCTTGACGAACGCATTCTCCGCGAGATCCGTGAAGATACCGAATCTCAACCATCTGTCTCGGTGCATGCACATACCACTGCACAGGAACAAAAAACATCAGGTTCCTTGCAACAGATTCCTTTATACACTTATCATCCACATCAGGGAGATAAATATGTCAACTGGAGTCTGGACCCTCGTCGGCCAATTCTCATCCTTGGGGACTCAAACTTGGCCAGACTTCCACTTGTTTCTGATGTTCGGGTCCAAGTAGACAGCTTCCCAGGAGCAAAACTTGCACACGCAGCCAATATACTCCGAAACCACACTCCATGTTCGCCTATGGTCACTTGTGCCATATTATCGTTTGGCATTAATGACAAGGACACATCAAATCCCACTTTCTTACGAAAATCTCTGGGATCAGTCTTTAATGCCGCAAAACTTGCGCTTCCGAATGCTGTAATCCGCATGCCACTAATCAACTACAGCACAAATCTGCCTCCTCACATTCAGCGGAGTCTAAGTCAGCTGAATGACTTAATCAACTTGGAAGTCTTTCATTCCGCGACTTGAATTCCAAAAAAACAACCACGGACAACATACACTGGACACCTCATACGGCCCGATCAATCTTGAAGCACTGGAAAGATTTTTTAGAATAAAATCTTCCTCCCCACAAAACCAACACACGGACAATTCCATCATTAACTTATCTACCCATTTTGTATTAACACCGCACCAGTCCTCACTTTTGCGCAAAGGCTTATCTTTTGTGCCAACAACAACTGCCTCTCAAACCGCACGCCAGGATTTGGCAGTTGATTTGCGCAAATACCACCGACGCCTGAAATTACATACATATTTTGGACCGCGGACACCAACAACCCAAAAAACGTTTACAACTTCTTCTGATTGGGAACCCCATGTTTCCAAACTACCAACTACACTTCTGGAACTGATCAGTTCTGATGGCAAAAATCTTTCAGATTTACAATATTCACCGGAGACTCCAAACTTGCCACCAGAAGAAGCCCAAGCACTGAGCGAACTTATCAGGACCCGAGGTTTGGTAATAAAACCCGCTGATAAAGGTAGCGCTGTTGTGCTGATGGACTTGGCGGGCTATGTAACGGAAGCACTCCGTCAACTACAGGACACTCAATATTACATCCCATTGTTTGCGCCTATGTACATAGAAACAGCAGAATTAGTTAGATCTGAATTACACTCATTACATACATCTGGAACACTAACCAAAAAACAACTACAATACTTACTGGGACAATCCCCACCCTGCCCTCGCTATTTCTATCTCCTACCAAAAATCCACAAACCAATGTCTAAATGGATGGTACCTCATCGTATTCCACCAGGACATCCTATAGTCTCGGATTGCGGTAGTGAAAGCTACAGGGTGGCGGAATATTTGGATTACTTCCTAACTCCATTATCTCTCAAACATGCCAGTTATGTTCGAGACACACAACACTTCCTGGAACGCGTGACAGCCTTAAAGTTGAAGGAACCCTGTTTTTTATTCACCATGGATGTCAACAGCCTCTACACAAACATTGAGATCCCCTTAGGAATTGAATCCATTCGGAACATCTTTAAGCGTTATCCCGACCCTGCTAGACCTGATGAGGCACTCTTGTGTTTATTGGACATCAGTCTGCGCAGGAACGACTGTCTTTCAGGACAAATTTTATCTCCAGGTCAAAGGCACGGCGATGGGAAAACGTTTTGCACCCGCATATGCAAATATATATATGGCAGAATGGGAAGAAAGTGTCTTCCAAAAATGTACACTTTTGCCATTAATATATCTCCATTACTTGGATGACATATGGGGTGTCTGGACACATTCAAAGGCGGATTTTGATAAGTTTGTGCACACATTGAATTCACATCATGCATCCATTACAGTTGAACCACAACTGCATGAAACAGAGGTCAACTTCCTCGACACCACCACTTTTAAAGGCCCTGATTTCCATCAGACAGGACAACTGGATGTTAAGCTGTATTTTAAACCAACAGACACCCACTCACTGTTACATCGATCGAGTTTCCACCCTCGACATGTCTTTAGTGGCATCTTAAAATCACAGCTACTCCGCTTTTCCCGCATCTGCACACGCAAAGAAGACTGTGATGTTGCTAAAAAAATATTATAATAATATTAAAATATTATTTGACGTGGATACTCCAGATCATTCCTACGAAAATCCAGGAAAGTGTCAAACCAGCCTGTCTCACATAACGACAGCATGCAACAAATACCATTAGTTGTTACGTATTCCACTTTTGGAAAACGTGCAGTTCGTACCCTGAAAAACAACTTTCAACGGTTCTTCAATGACACCGTTATGGGACGAACTTTTAGGATCCTACCGGCCTATCGGAAAAATCCTAACTTACAACTATTGGTCCGCGCTAAACGTCCACCTGCGATGCAGAACACACAAAATCCTGGCATATTTAAAACAGTGCATAATCCAACTACTGGACATGGATTTCATCTCCCAAAACACATCCCGCGAACACAAGCCAACTGCGTCTCTGTCATCAAATGTCAGATTTGCGGTAAATTGTATGTCGGTGAAACAAGAAATTCTCTGAATTCCCGACTAACACAACATAAATGTCATTAGAACACGTTCCGCAAAATCCTCCCATTTGGTAGCACATTTTCAGGACCACGGCTTGGACAACCTCCTCATGCATCCCCTTGAACGTGATCCTTCCTGGACGGTCTCACAGCGCCGAAAACGGGAATCTTATTGGATCAGAACACTCAATACATTTTACCCCACTGGACTAAACACTAGGAGACCATGTAGGACCACCACATGAGGACCCTGGACCCACTAAATACCTTTCTTGGACAACTCCCGCTACATTGGCAGACCAAAAACCATCATCTCACACACACTTACATAGCAACTACACAACACAACAATTACATTTTATTATTTTTTTTACACACTATCCCAGTTAGCTTCCCTTAACCCCAACCTGTCCCACCTACCATGCCAAACTTTGCCTTACTGCTTCCTACTAGTTTAGGTCAATGTTGATTTTACAACCTCCCCCAGTATTTTACCCTAACCTCTGAATTCTAGTGCCTAAACCTAACTACCTAACCTAATTTACTGTACTATCCTCTTTCTTTCCATTCTTTTCCTAAATAATACCAATAGTTGCACATCACCAAGATACGATCGTTAGTACATATGGTGGTCTGCCAGTGTACATGGAAATCCCCCCCCCCGTCCTTCTCCCGTCCCCATCACATCCTCTCCTCTTCTTCTTCTTTTCTCTCCTAATATGGCTCATGAAAGCAAGTGGGAGGTGGTTGGAACTAACTTGCGCTGGCCAGTGCCTTGCCATTGTCTCCCGCAAAATCTATGTTGTCGTTGGTCAACATAGGGGAGACTCTGAGTACATCTTTTCTAACACCTACTACACACCTTCACTCACTCACTCACTCACTCACTCACACACTCACACACTCACACACCATCTCATGTAGACATATCTTTGAGAAACGATGAGGTCGGAGTGAAGACACCAAACTCTGTTCTGCTAAAACGTGAGTTGTCTGACTGAACTTGAATTTTACCAGAAACATCTAGCTTACGTTTCTTCCTTTATCCCGTAACTAGCTGGGTCCTAACAGGTAGATTTTGCTTTTGATTTTGACATCATGGTCAAATCAGCACATAATGTTAGTACGGCTGATTTCTAATACGGCCTTAGTGAATAAATGATGACGTTCATGAAGTGTGACATAAAGAGCTGAAAACACGGCGTGTGTGGAGCGATGAGGAGACTAACCTTCCTCACATTCATACATTAAACAAACAGAAATACCATATTTCTGTCATGTTTTCTTTCACATGGTTCTCCATTGTCTGAGCTTTTTGAATCAACTCATTTTGTTGTGCTCTGTTCTTCCTCTGCAGTTACTGGAGAATTAACTCCGACTGTTTATCTACATCAGCCAATTAACTCATATTTACACAACAGAAGATGGAAACAAGAATTTGTGTTTTATTATTTCTGGAAATCCAGACAAAGAGCAGCTAACTTCTTTGCTAAATTGTGTCTGAAATGTCTCAATGTTTTAGACGATTGTGAAGGTATTTTGGGTATCAGAGCCAAAACATCAATTTTAGAAATTTACCCAATCACATATCAAACAGGAATTAATTCAGATTGCACAGATCCTCTAAACATGTGATTTTAATAATGGAAAGTCTTTAAATCTGCATGAAGATATTCAGTGTATCTGTGGAATCCTTTCATCACATGCAGTGTGTGGAGCTTTTACAATTAGATAAAACCCTGTGGACTAAATGTCACCTAAATTATATCTAATTGTAATAAAGACATCCATAAAGTGATACGCAGGCAAAGAGTTCCTCATTAAACTGGATCATGTTTCCACAGAGAGGATGTGGAGCAAAGGAGGAAGCCAGCAGGGAAAACAAGTAAAGGTCAACACCAAGGAGGACGGCCACAGAAAGTGAGCTTAATGTCACCTAACAAGCGCTCCAGGGGATTCTGGGAGTGTGAGTTTTGTTTGGAAGGCCTGCTGGTATCTGCAAACACAGAGAGGAGTATTTTTAATATTACTTTAGGTCTGATATTATCTGTGTCTTCCATAACAGGGAGAGCAGAGGCTGCTGGATATTAATATTTATGTTCAGCGCTGGTCTTTTATAATGTAGAGAGCTGTCTGATTTAAAAAGAATGAAGAGACTTAATCAAATGTTTGCAAGAGACAAAAGGCAAATGAGAAATTTCTGGGGAAATTATTTTCAAAGTTGACACAGGTGACACAAAAATAACAACGTGAATAAATAAGAAAATACAGGAACTAAAATGATGCAGGGAGAGTGTGGAGCATGATGCTCTCACAGGAATGTTAATAACTGGATGTGAGGAAAAACAGGTGCATCAGTATGACTATGTATTTTCAAAAAAACAAGTGTTGATGTTTTGATTTTGAGGAAATAAGCTAACACATGATTTCAGCCTCTCAGACAGCAAAGCTTTTGACCTAATAAACAGCATCCAAACTCCACATCCGAAACATCAGCAGCCGCCGCCGTCAATCTGGCGAGGAACAGGAAGCTGAAATATAAAATCACACAAAGGCAGACAGAGTGCCGTGGGTTATTATACTCCAATATCTCATGTCAGAGAATAGAGACAGCACCATTACACTTGTGATGTGTCTCATTTAGTGGAGACAGAGAAGAGGAGGGAGATAAGAGTCCAGATACAGCCACGAGTAAAACACACCATCAGAAAGAGAAATGATTTCTGGTATGAGCACGACTACAGACAGAGTTTGGTCTCTCTGTTTGTGACTCCATTTTTAGCCTCTGAAACTTTCTACTGCAGTACCTTTATGTACTTGAAGGTACTGTTGGCTATACTTTGTTTTTAATTGCCAGTGGGTGAACAGATTGTAATATAACTGAGACATTCCCCGACTTTCTCAGTCTCAGTCCACGGCCTGTGAAACGATTTCTCTGAGGACAAATTTTACAGGAAAATCAACACAGCAACAGCAGGCATGCAGGAACTGAAGAGATGACATCTTTGATTCCTAAACACTAAAGCAGGATTTATACTTGTGCGTCAGCTCTATGTAACGCCTTCGCCATAGGCTATGCATGTGGCCTAGGCTGATGTTAACATTTATACTTGTGCGGTGGTGTGTCTGTGTCACTCTGCAGTTACACCTCCAAAACACTAGTCGGTGGTGTGAAGTGCTGTAAAGTTGAGTTGATTCAAAACACACATTAAACACACATTAAACACACATTAAACACACATTAAACATGGCTTAATAGAGACAATTTCAAACACAAGAACACAAATCAGCTTCACTATAACTGGCAGCATTCACAGACAAACACTTGTCTTTATCTGGACACATTTTCCCCACAAATACAACATGCTAACGTTATTAGCACAAGCCTATGGCATTTTACATTGTATAAATTAGCCTAGCAGCTAGCAAACATTTTACTCTGCTCATATGAAGCCAGGGACAACAGCAACATTTAACAAACGTAAAATTACAAAATTTGGCTCCATTACAACTCACAAGGTTCACTGACAAAACATCTGTCTTATACTAAACACGTTTTCCCCACAAATACAACATGCTAATGTTATTAGCACAAGCCTATGGCATTTTACATTGTATAAATTAGCCTAGCAACTAGCACAGATTTCCTCTGCTCATATGAAGCCAGGATAAATCACACACAAGACTTAAAATGCTATTTTAGTGGAGGGTTTATTGTCTTCACAATTTGTGTCTTATCTGCGTCGCTGCAACGTGTAGTTACATTTCTGGGGGGTTGCACTATCAATTCAATCAATCAATTTTTTTATTTATAAAGCCCAATATCACAAATCACAGTTTGCCTCAAAGGGCTTTACAGCATACAACATCCCTCTGTCCTTTGGACCCTCACAGTGGATAAGGAAAAACTCCAAAAAAAACCCTTTAACGGGGAAAAAAAACTGGTAGAAACCTCAGGTGGAGCAACTGAAGGAGGGATCCCTCTTCCAGGACGGACAGACGAGCAATAGATGTCATACAGAACAGAGCAGCATAATGAATAAACAGTAATCCATATGACACAATGAGACATAAAGGGAGACAGATATTATATTAATAATATGATTCTATATGTATGTGAAAATAATCATATGTGTATAACAGTACAAGTATGACTAATAGTAACAGCAGCAGTGGGAGGCATCAGGCAGGACCATGGCAGCAGCACAACCACGACACATCATCCAGGCACAGCTGCAATACAAGTTAACCTGCAAGACAGTGGAGCACAAAGGCTCTGGAGAACAAGCCGAGTTAGTGACATGCAGTAGAGCCGAGTTAGGGAGATGCAGTAACAGGACATGAATGTTAGCAAAGGAGAGAGAGAGTGAGCTTGGTGTATCATAGGAGGTCCCCTGCAGACTAGGCCTATGTCAGCCTAACTAGGGGCTGGTCCAAGACAAGCCTGAGCCAGCCCTAACTATAAGCTATATCAAAAAGGAAAGTCTTAAGTCTAGTCTTAAAAGTGGAGACGGTGTCTGCCTCCCGGACCGAAACAGGAAGCTGATTCCACAAAAGAGGAGCCTGATAGCTGAAGGCTCTGGCTCCTGTTCTACTTTTGGAGACTTTAGGGACCACGAGTAACCCTGCATTCTCAGAGCGCAGTGTTCTGGTGGGATAATAGGGCACTATGAGCTCTCTGAGATATGATGGAGCCTGATCGCTGAAGGCTCTGGCTCACTGAGTTAAAAATGGCGGCAACTCCCCCTCCTTGGCCACTGTCTCAAGGAATGTGGATATTATTAGGACTGGGAGGAGTGGATACATTTAGACTGACATATTCATCTTGACACAGCCAGGTTTCGGTGAGGCTGAGTAAATCAATATGATTATCTGATATTAATTTGTTTACTAACACTGCTTTGGAAGATAAAGATCTAACATTTAACAGTCCACATTTGGTTCTCCTGTTTTGTCTTTCTGTCATGGAAGAGGTTTCAATTTTTTATCAGGTTGTTGTGTACAACTCCTCTTTGTTTGACTTTAGATTTAAATAATTGAGGTGGTCGGGGGACAGACATTGTTTGTATGACACTATGGGTGGGTAACTGCACTTGAAGCTCAGAGAAGAGTTTAAGACTGCGACTCTGATTCCTGGTCTCAACTCTGGGTTGTCATGGTTTTAAATCACTAATAAACTTGTCCAGGTTTCTAGATATGAGAGCGGCTCCATCCAAAATGGGATGAATGCCGTCTGTCCTAATCAGACCAGGTTTTCCCCAAAAGGTTTTCCAATTATTAACGAAGCCCACATCGTATGCTGGACACCACCTGGACAGCCAGCGATTGAATGATGACATGCGGCTAAACATATCATCAGTGGTCAGATTTGGCAGGGGTCCAGAGAAAACTACGGAGTCCAACATAGTTTTTGCGTATTGACACACTGAGGCAACATTAATTTAAGTGACCTTCGATTGGTGTGACCGGGTGTCATTAACGCTGACGTGAATAACAATCTTACTGAATCTACGTTTAGCCTTAGCCAGCAGTTTTAAATTTGACTCAATGTCACCCGCTCTGGCCCCAGGGATACATTTGACTGTGGTCGCTGGTGTCGCTAACTTCACGTTTCTCAAAATGGAGCTGCCAATTACCAGAGTTTTCTCCTCAGCGGGTGTGTCGCTGTGTGGGGAAAAACAGTTAGAAACATGAACGGGCTGGTGGTGAGCCGAGGGCTTCGGCCTGGTACTACGCTTCCCTCGGACAGTCACCCAGCCTCCTGGCTGCACAGGAGTTACCGGAGGACCGCTAACAGAGGCTATGCTAAGTGGCTCTGCGCCGGCTACAGGGGACTGGCTAACTACCGCAGCTACAGTGTGACTCTCCATGGTGCGGAGCAGAGCTTCTAATTGACTAAGCCTCACCTCCAACGCAGAAAATAAACTACATTTCTCACATGTACCATTATCGCTAAAGGAGGCAGAGGAGTAACTAAACATCTGGCACACCGAGCAAGAGAGTGCAGGAGAGGAAGCCATCGCTAGGTGCTAAGCTAATGTAGCTAACAAGGCTGAGAGTGTGTGAGCAAGCAAAGATGAATAAGACAGTCGTTTAAAGAAGCGGAGTGATTAACACTACAACTAGTGAGGTTTAAGAAGTGAAGTGGATGTTTAACGGCTAAAGTGAGGAGAAAAAGCAGAAAAGTAGAAAAGTAGTGAGAGACACCAACACAGAAACACCGGAAATGACACAACACGCTTACCACAGTACGTCAGCCCCACTATGCTAAAGGTATGGCGTCGATTCTACACAGAAGTATAAATCCTGCTTAAGTTTTACACATCCACACAGATAAACAGTTACGGGAGTTTTAAAAAAAAAATCTGCAACTTAGAAAGCATTTTTAAAAAAGCTCAGGTTTAGGGGCTGAAAAATGACGAAACACTGAAGTGCCAAAAACTGCAGTTCCTCTAATGTCCACTTCAGGCTGGCTCCAACAGCAAGTAAATCCTCATAGACCTCCATGTTCAAATGCCCAACTTCACTGCAGAAATAAACATGTTTACAGCCTGGTAGAAAAAACAGTTTTTGTCTCTATAGCTAATTTCAACATTCATGACAACTGCATGAGTTACGAACATTAAACAAGGGCCACTTTGCTTCAGTCTGAGTCAGACTCCACACATACTGCGGAAGTTAACCTGGAAGTTAGAACTGTTTTGGTATATGCACCTGGCGAGCAGTTCTTATTGTAATGAATAGGCGCCATCTTGGCATCTGGTATCTAATTATTATTATTATACATCTGTGTGCCGGACTTGAGGCTTCAAATTAGGAGTCCACAAACCGATGGGTGATGTCACAGTGGCTACGTGACGAGCCTCAGAGAGAGAGAGAGAGAGAGAGAGAGAGAGAGAGAGAGAGAGAGAGAGAGAGAGAGAGAGAGAGAGAGAGAGAGAGAGAGAGAGAGAGAGAGAGAGAGAGAGAGAGAGAGAGAGAGAGAGAGAGAGAGAGAGAGAGAGAGAGAGAGAGAGAGAGAGAGAGAGAGAGAGAGAGAGAGAGAGAGAGAGAGAGAGAGAGAGAGAGAGAGGCCTCAGAGAGGTTCCACTATTGTTTTTCATACAAAGTTAATTCTTTCAACTGATTTATTCAAAACAATTTTAATGTAGTTGTGGCACTCATTAATTAGAAATACAATCTTGTTTTAGGCCTCTTAAGGGCCCCCCTCCCACTGGGGCCCTGGGTAATCACTCCCACTTTCCCCCACTACTATGACACCCCTTATCAGAATGATGTGGCTGCTGCGACAGGAATGTGTGTTTGTGGTACTTAATATAACACAGCAGTGCTGTAACACACTTAACACAACACACACGTTCACGTCTCTCACTTCATATGCTGCTCAAATGGTTTATGAATCAAGTTTTTATGACGTTTCTATTCCAAATGTGTCTGTGACAAATCCTCCGTGCCCACATCGCTCCCCTGCGTGTCGGGGCTGCACGCAGATGACTTCCTGTCGGCTCTGTGAGCTGAGCGGCTTCGGGGTGTAATAACTTCTGAATGAAGAGCCGCTGGGTGCCGAGGAGCTAATTTTAAACCTCCCCCAAATGGCAGGAATTTAAAATGGTCCAAAATGAACGTCTGCTGGGGAGGTGTGACAGAGACACAGCGTGGAGAAGGGAAGTAACCGCGACCACTAACTCAGAGTCCACAGCCATGAGAGTGATGGATACTCATGTAGAAGGACTATTTCTGGAAGCTGCTGGCTGAGTCATGCTTTCAAAAGATGATTTTTCTTTTTCTATTCTTCCTAAAAGTCACCTGTGGGAATAAAAGGGGACATGTGGGCTATGAATACTTGTACACAAGACTAAACGTCCACACACAGAGGCCGTGTGAGGATAAGTTGAGACTTTAATGAAAGGAAACAAAGTTTTCTACCGTGGTTTCAACACGGCACGTTTACAGAGCCACACAGGGGTCATGTGCATTTATATACATTCAGGAACGTTACTGTACATGTTGATTTTCTGTTATTGATTTTTTCGCCCTACTTGTGGTTTACATCCAGCAGTGACGGGGTCATTAAGGTGAATCCAATCTGCTTACTCGCTGTATTAATCCTGAGGCTGATGTGGAAATCTGTGCTACCATACGACCCAGGGGGGGTCTCCATCTGTCATCTTCACATCAGTGTGTGTGTGTGTGTGTGTGTGTGTGTGTGTGTGTGTGTGTGTGTGTGTGTGTGTGTGTGTGTGTGTGTGTGTGTGTGTGTGTGTGTGTGTGTGTGTGTGTGTTCACCCCAGGCTGCTGGTTGTTCACACGACACACACAGGTGAGAACATCTGTCCGTCCAGCTGTTTCCATGTGTCACTCTGCCTCTACAGTCCCACCTGCCTCCTCACTGTCAGCTCAGATCAAAGAGTGTGTGTTTGTGTGTGTGTGTGCCAAACACACTGTAACTTTTATCATGTCGGTGCATTCGCTTACATGAACATGAAAATTAAATAACATTTTTAGTTTTCAGTTTGTTGCCAGCCCGCTCTCACTCCCAGGTCAACACATTCTCACTCCGGCCTCGTCACATATTGACGTCTGATCGTGGACGTTCCACGTCCAGATGTGTTGATTGTTGATTTTCTGGGACGCCGTGTCAACTTCAGCTTGTTACATGCATTGTCTTCTTTGAAAATAAACTTCCGTTTTCACAGGAAATTTAACGTTTGCATGCAGACTCTTTCAAAATAAATGCACACCGTCAGTGCAACAATGCAAAGTGACTGTTTTCCTTCAACAACTAATGCAAGTGGTTAGGTTTAGGAAAAAAGAACAGGGTTTGGCTTTAAAATCTGAAACTCCAGTGACATATTATCCCATCAGCTCACTGTACTCTAGTCCTATTTTTGCGTCTGTCACGTTGTTTGGCTGCTGCTTTATAATAATCCATTTTTCCATTTCTCCTTCTTTCCCAAAGTCCTCTTCTGTGTCAGATCAGCATATAGAAACAGAACCTCCTGGCTGGTGCCGTGCAGAATTTAGCCAAGTTTTGGTGAATCAAAGGACGTTACAGTTCCTGACATCACGTTGGAAACTGATGCAGCATGGAGTCCGTCTGGTTTATTTTCCAATGCCTGCAACGGCTAGCAGGATGCTAGTTCAGCTGGTGCCCATCTCTTCCATCCTTCCTCAAAGTTCGCTGATGTTTTGCAAATCTAGACCTGACTAGTCGAGTTTCCATTACCCCTAGAAATGCGCAAAACCTAAATATCGCAAAAAAAAAACAAAAAAAAAAAAACTGGTAATGGAAACACCTATATTTCGAAAATCCTCTCAAATATCGCTAAAACATTTTTACGCTCTCATGAGGTGATTTTTCAGATGTGTCGATATAAAAGTGTATCGCAAAAGTGTAATGGAAACACTTTTCATATTCATACGTCACCAGGGTCAACGGACATGACGTAGGGGGTCACGCGACCAGTTCATTTCGAGGAAGATGGTGCGGTGTGTGTGGACAGAGGACAAAACGGAGTTATTATTAACAGTTATTCGTGATGAAAATGTCAGTTATCTTGGATAGCAAACAAAGAAATTCGGAATGATCAGTGTCCCGAGACGCATAACGCTTTCAGCCATCTTCCTCAAAGTGAAGTCTCGCGGGACGGACGAGAATTTACGAGAATTACGGCTAGTTTGCAAAACACCGTTCAATGGGAACACCTGCAAGTAGCATTTGAACTTTGTCGAAATTTCAGAAATATTGCGTTTATTTTGCAAACAACTGTAATGGAAACATGACTAGTGTCTAGCAGCTAGCTGGTGAGAGTCAGCAGGAGGAGAGTTTACAGACTGGTGAGTTGATGTCCTCATCCTGATGAGTGACTTGCAGCCACACGTCAATATCGTATATAAAAAGCCACGAATATAAAAAGCCACGAATATAGACATAAAAGCGTAAATTTATCACAAATTTATCACAAATTTAGCGGAGCTGGCAGGGAGGCAAATGGAAGCGTCTGTGCCTACGTCATCCATGTTTCTACATCCCGTGTGAAACCAAAAGTCAATTGTTTTGTAGACCTTACTAGTAATTTTGTTGCCTTAATCTTTCCGTGACCGTTTTACAAGATTCACCACATGTGCCAATGTGTATCAGCTGTGCGTCACTTACACTAAAAAGGTGCCACGTGCGTTGCTATCACACGCCAATGGACATGACAAAGCATCAGAATTTGATGACCTGGGAATAACAACACATCGTTGGTGCTACTTTACAGATGTAGTTTAACATTTTGGGAAAAACACACATTCATTTTCTTGCAGAGAGTCTGATGTTCAGATTTAATTCCACTCTCATGTCTGTACAGTTAATATGAAGCTACAGCCAGCAGCTTAGTTTAACACTGGAAACAGGAGGAAACAGCTGCCCTGCCTCTGTCCAAAGGTAACAATATCCACCTCCTCTAAAGCTCAGCGATGAACACGCTACATCAAATAGCAAAAGTGTCCTCTTTGATGCTGCTATGGTCGATAAAACATGATAAAGTGCCCTCTAGGGTTCCCTTGATCTCACACAGCAGAACAAGAGGCACATTTAATCTCTGTGTGGTCATGCTTCACACTCAGTGTTTATCTGACAGCATTTCATGTTCTATAGAAATGTTCCGACCTTGGAAGACAGCGGCGTTATTCAGAGACCAACATGAAAAATTAAAATCACATTTATGTAAAGAGCTGCATGTGTCAGGAGCTTAAGAATGTTAAACCCCGAAAAACATATGGCAGACCGCACAGACGTTTGGGGGAGGGGGGGGACAAACAGCAGCTCATATTTACAGTAAATCCAACATGATTTGAATGTGACATTAATTTTGGTTTGAAAGTCAACATGGTACCTGTGGGAGGACATGTTTGTGTGTGTTGAGTGACAGCTCCATCAGCAGGCAGCCTCATGTATCTATATTCATAAAGACAGTTGGTCCTTCCCTGTCCTTTACACTGACGAGAGAGAAAAACATCAGCATGAGTCATCACACACCTGTGGAGAGGACGAGTGAGCCTCCCTGATGACCAGGAGAGAGAGACAAAAATAGAGAGGGGGCGTATGATGCGTCCTCATGCAAGAAATTTGGCTGCTGATGTTGACGGATCAAACACAAAGCACATTATGACAAACAGGAGAAGAACCTGTGAACAGAGGAACTTAAAGTCTTCACTTGTTGTTTCTCACCAAGTGTTCTGGTGGTTTTTGTGTATTTCACACAACTCTTAAGCCCCACCAACACTTTCAGTATGGCACCTTTGGAACCAACAGTAACCCTTCAGACATGGTACCTAGACCCTAGTGTTTCCACCACAGACAGTCCTCTTAAATGTGGGCGGGGTTGTTGTCACTCACTGCTCCGTCCAGCACTCACTGTATTTCCTCCTTTATCAGTCTGCACCAGTAGTCTGTTCCAAAATCTATACTGCCATGAGTACGCTTACACACAGTCCACTGTCCGCACTTACATAGTGCACATATTTCAGCGAGTAAGTGCTGTTCCGATTCATTACTCTATGGCGCACTTACCGGATGTTACGATCACGACTACGGCTGCGACTCGTCAGTGATGTCACCCGCCAAAAAACTAGAACAGACGGAAAGTTTCACTTCTATACAATTTTAGAAATCCCCTACAAATGACTCCCTTAACAATGGCGATGTGGAGAATGTGCCGACGTCGTCAGCGTTGTTATCTGCTCCTCCTGACAGAGAATGCTGCAGTAGGTGTAATTTAATTATCATGCATGTTTGTTTTTGGTCCCGCCTCTTCCGCTACGTAGCTAAGATGGCGGCCGTTGAGTGCAAAAAGTGTACAGTGTTCCACACTCTCAATTTTGGCCGTTATGAGTACACATCCGGGTCTTTTAGGTACACTTATTTTTTGCCGCAATCGTAGTGTGAACACCCTATGTACCTAAACTAGGTACAGTAAGTACAGAAAGTATGGGTATTGGGACAGACCGCAGGTTTATGGTCCACAGAACGAGGCTGCACGCACACATTTTCAGAACAAAATACAACAGGCTGCAGTGAGAGTCTCTCTCCATGGGATATTTAAAAATAGCAGCTTTGTGCATTTAGTCCTTCTCAGGCAAGCTCAGGGGTTTAGTGTTGCTGTAGCCCACAGGAACAACGCTCTGTGACACTTTTTTTTTTCCTCGAAGTGAGGATTAGAATATATGCTGTCCCTGTCAAAATAAAAGCTTGAAGATCCACTCATTACTAAAAGTGTGTGTCATATAAAAACTAAAGTGACGGTCAAAGTTGTCACAGTGAAATTTAAGGTGTGCTGATGGATTCACGTCATCAACTCATGCATTGAGTAACATTACAAGTTAACGTTCCACCTTAAAAGTTGCCGGCAGTCGACCCAGTGAATGAAGTGATTTTTTCTCTGACTCCAGCTGCTGTGAGAGGCAGCAAAACATCCTTTCATTTTATAGTTCCAGTTTACTAATCAAACTCTCCACAGTATGAACAGTGGTTACATGAGCCTCAAAACCAGACACAACTCAGCCCTGAGCAGAGTGACCATCCTCTACTGACCAATCAGACTGCAGTGTTCACAGCTCCACCTTTTAGTACCAGATCTGTGTGCTAGGTACCCCAACAGAGGGGGGACCAAACATGGGGACGGTATGGAACGCTTCTATTGGTACCATCCACAACGTTAACTCATAACTCATTTACTGAGTTGAAAGAGATTTTACAGCGGTAAAAAGTTTCCATGGAGATATTTTGTTTGCTTGGACTCATGCTTGTGATGCCTGTTTTCGTCTTAAAGTTGGATTATAGTTAGTTAAAAAATGGCAAAAGAAAGGATTCCAAGAAAACCATACAGGTCAGAGGAGGAAAAGATTAAACTTCTGGAGACATACAATCATAGAAAGCACAAACTACAAAGTAAATTTGAAACCAAACACCAGAAAACAGAAAACGACTGTAGGAAGAGACTGCAACTAAAATTAATTCAGTGTATCACTGGGTTCTCTTGGTCACAGATCGCTCTTCGAGGTGTGTTTGTTTTTTTCATATTTCACCATAAACTCAGTCATATTGCAGTCAGAAGTACCTCAAGTTGAGGAAACCTTAACTAGGACTTAGGACTAAAAATACTGATATGGTCATCATGATGGAAAATTAAAAGCTTCCTGTTGTGGCCAAAAACCAACAAGGCTAAACCAAAACAGTGAAGCTAAAAGAGGGTAAAACCCTCCACAGAGTCAGGTGATAATTATCTATCACTGCGAACGACCTCCTGCACGTCCAAGCAGTCATGCAATCCAGCGTTAATACAAAACTATCGATTACAGCAGCTTTAAATGAGGTGAAGTTGTTGGAAATTAATTACTGGAACCAGAAAACAAGGAGGGAAAAAAGAGATGTTTGATCAGAGTGATTTTGAAGCCATGAAATTGAAAGTTAAGCTCAGTTTAACATCAGAGTGGAGCTCAGCTGCTGTGACGAGCCAATCAGGATTTAACAGCTGACTGTGATCAACTCTGCAGACACACAAACACTTCTCACTGCTTTTAAAAGTCATAGAGGATAATATGTGCCTAATATTTAGAACTGCTGTCGGCATGTTTCAGAGAATCCAACACAAGCTGTTTTAGTTTGCACTCATGTATAATTTGTTTTGTATTAAGTGTTTTATATTGAAAGTCTGTCTGTGTAAGACAGTTTATTTCAGTCATCATCACTGATAATCACAGTGGCTCTGCTGTCATTGTCTCCATTATGTGTTATCTTTAGATGATTTATACGTCAGTGTTGCAGCCTTTAATTAACTCTGTGACTCTTCTGTCTGCTTCAGATTGGAGTTATTGGTATTTACTCCTTTCTGAGCCACAGCAGCAGCACGTCCACAGGGACGCTGTTGGTTTGTTTGTTTGTGAGCGGGTTCATCCACACACCAACGTCTTGACAGCTATTGGACAGACTGCTGTGACGTGGTCTGGACGTTCCTGTTCTTCTAAAGGTGCTCTATCTAAAATCAAACTGAAGGTCTGAACTGATGGTCAGCTCTCAGCAGGTCTGATCTCTAACAGAGACGTTCATCAGTGTGTCAAAGCAACACCACAAACCAGAACAAGCCGTATATATAGACACACACACTGATCACGCAGGTGTGTGTGATCTGCATGATTGAGACTCTCGGACCAATCAGAGCAGAGCTGGACGCCAACACTCTCTAATACTCCCAATCATGCAGATCACAACCACCTGAGGTTCACACACACATTTTCATGAGAAAAACTTTTGCATGACTTTTTAAGGACCCAGTATCACATTAAGATTACCATTCACACAAACAATGGTCCATCTTAAAGAATATAGTACAGTTAAAAGCAGTAGCAGGGCACAGTGTAGGTATGGAAGCTTAAGTGTTCCTGACTCTACATGTTAAATTACAATTAAGCAAATCTAGCAGCCACTTCTATATTTTACCTGCATTTGGCTCACAGCTGGTGCTGATTAAATCCCTAAAATCGCTCTCTCACAATATTATTTTTTTCTTATTCAAACATATCAAATTCAGACTCTATTTAAAAATATTTTTCAGCGAGATGGCATAAAATGGAAGGACAGCAGAACGCAAAATATATGTGATGGTCAACAAATGTTTTCGTGATCAAATTTTCATTGAGTTTCTTTGCAAAGTTTTAATAATAATACATCATGCAATTCAATTGCATTTTATTTCTAAAGCATCCCTGTGTCCTTGGACCCTCACAGCAATTTAGGAAAAACTCCCCCAAAAAACCTTTAATGGGGAAATACACATCTCATCCATATGTGTCCACATATTTTACAAATTTTGGGGTTGTTGAAACTTCAGCAAGAAAAGTTGACCTATTGTCTGACCCTCCCCTCACCACATCAGCTGGCTTAGGATGACCTGTGACGGCGACAAGAGAAGGAAATAAATACTACTTACCGACTGACTGACTGACTGAATTACTTACTCACTTACTTACTTACCTACTTACTCACTTACTTATTGACTTACTTACTTACTCATTTACTTACTTACTGACTTAATTACTGGCTGACTGACTCACTCACTCACTCACTCACTTACTCAGCACACAGGTCGCATGAATGCAGCCTTCCCAATTACAGAGGTTATATACGAATTACTGGCTCTTGATTACGGGGTTTATATAAGAATTTTGCTGCATTATTTAATAGCTATATCCCAAACAGAGCATGACAACAGCTTGATCTTCGTGTACCTTCAATTTTATCAAGGAACCAGATATTTTCCAACCAGTTGTTCTTTTGCATCTTTTGCACCGATGATTTAACTGCGACAGTTTCATGTAAATACAAGTCAGCAGGTGCTCTGACTGTGAGCTGTGTATCCATGAGGACAAGGAGTAGAAACAAGGGCACCTGAAGTACATTTAATCCTGACCTTCTCTGGCATGTCTGTGGTAATATTTGCTAATGTGTATTGTCGTTAAACCCACAAACAGCCGGCGTTCAATTTGTTGTAAAGAGAGATGCAGAACAGAGTCACAAACTGTTTGATGCAC
Source organism: Cephalopholis sonnerati (assembly GCA_019142605.1). NCBI lineage: Eukaryota > Metazoa > Chordata > Actinopteri > Perciformes > Serranidae > Cephalopholis > Cephalopholis sonnerati. The sequence goes on from JAGQAX010000081.1 coordinate 77,530, forward strand.
TCACTTAAAGATATAATATATCAAATATAAAATGTGTCACTATGGTCAAAGCATTACACATTATGGAGTTTATTTTTCTATTAACATGTGGATGTTCTTTTAAAAGTCTAATCAGTGTAAATGTCCCTCAGGTTGGTTTGGGCATAGCTGCTACTCGTCATCCTGCAGGTGATTGGTGGGCGGGGCTGTCTCATTAGAGAGTGGGAACACCTGAGCTCAATCCTCACACATCTACACACTCATATTACACCTGTACTGACCACCACACACACATCTTTGTGTTTCAGCTTCAATTTTGTGAATTAAAGGTCTTTTCTTTTGGTATTTTTCCGGCTGTTTCAGTGTTTTGTGATGTTAAATTAAATGTTCTGAGCTCTATCACTTGTTCTCTTCGTCCCCATCCTTTCAATCCGTTTCTTTCTCTGTCTGTCAATTCAAATCAATGACTGTAACGTAATAAGACACAATCTGATGAGGTGATGTCAGACAGATGGTTTTATGATCCTATCAGTCAGGAAGCATCTGCTGCTGCGTCTGGTTTCTCTTCCCACCAATCACCATCTGAACTCTCACAGAGAGACGGTGAGAAGATGAAACAGGGCCGAACAGCCAACAGGAGATGGACACATCATGGCAGCTGGTGAGAGTATTATCAGGAAAATGTACTTTAAGTAATAAAGTACTCGTGCAGAAAAATGTCTCCTCTTAATCTGCTGATTATTTTCTGACGGCTATACGTGGTATAAAAGTTTGGATCTTCAGACAAGGTTCATCTTCCAAAACTCCAACAAGCAGCAAAAGTACCAAAATCTGCCATGTTGGAGCACAACTGTACATCATCTTGATCAAATATTTCTGCTAAATCCTTCAAAAAATCCTCTAATAATAAAAACCCAAGCTGCAAAGTTCAGCTTCCTGCGGGGCTCAATAATGGAGGCAGGTTGTGATATTAGCAGAGAGTATTAGTTCTCCTGTTGGTGATATTAAATGTCCTGAAATAAAGACGTCGCTCAGCATCTGTAAGCCAAAAATGATGAAATCAAACTATTTTAATTAAATCAGGGAGAGATCAGAAAGGGAAGGAAGAAGCAGTCCGGGGAATACTCGCTCACAGAGAGAAAATAATGTTCATCCAGGGTTCCTTCAGCTTCAGGAAAGTTAGATTTAAGACTTTTGAAGACGTTTTTAATGGCACTTGGGACCAATTTTACAATAACCAACACTGAAAAAAGAAAACATAACCTGACATCGACAGAACAGGGAAATACCTGGCGGTTTTAGCAGGTTTTCCTTTGGGGGATTTAGCGGATTTTTATGTTTCCCAATCTGCATGTGGGATTCCACCCCCTTGATTCCCATCCTGTTGTTCTGTGAAGCGCTGTAAAGTTTAGTTGATCTGAAACACACATTAAACACAATTAACATGACTTAATGGCAACAGTTTCAAACACAAGTACACAAATCAGCTTCACTATAACTCGCAGCATTCACAGACAAACACTTGTCTTTATCTGGACACATTTTCCCCACAAATACAACATGCTAACGTTATTAGCACAAGCCTATGGCATTTTACATTGTATAAATTAGCCTAGCAGCTAGCAGAGAGTTCCTTCACACAGTCCATAGGGACTTGGGTTGGGAACCAGAGGGGCAGTGGCTCAACTCCTTGTCTGGACCAAACATGGAGTGTGTATTGGCAGCTGGTGCCCCTGAGCAAGGCACTGAACCCCCAACTGCCCGGGGTGCCCATCCATGGGCAGCGCGCTCACTCTGATATCCTTCCATTAATTGCATGTATAGGTCCTCTTTGCACATGTGTGTGTATGTCAGGCCTGTGTGTTTATGACAACAGAGTTGAGTCATAAACAGGGATCAGTGTTATATCTTCTTCTTCTTCTTCTAAAGGTGCTTTGTCTGTATTATAATGTACTTAAAACTATTAACGTCATACATGTATGTGTGTGGAGTCATGTCCTCCTCCTCCTCCTCTCCCTCTCTTCCTCTGCAGATTTTCAAAACTTGAAAATAAATTCACCAAACTTTCTTTTTGTTTGCCTCAGACCGCTCGGTCCACTGGAAACTTTAAGAAATATTATTCTCATTTCCAACACAGGATGCAAGTTTACTTTCTCTGAATGGACTAAATTGACCAACAACCCCCCCCAGACGCTCCCCCTCCTCAGCTCACTGAGGCCGACCGGCCTTATCACGACTTAAGTAAATGAACTGGCAGCTGCAGCAGCACGACTCCCCGAAACCCTGAACCTTATCAGTGTGTGCCAGCTGAGAGCAAAGAGGCGGCGAGCCTACCTGCATGTATTCACACTGCAGGACCTCCATCACCGTCTGCACACAGGTGGAGATACTGAGGAGGAAGAGGAGGAGAAGAGTCTGCAGGAGAGAGATGAAGAAGAGATTAAAGACACAAGTTATCTGTGTTTTTGTGACCTAATAAAAATATCAAGTTCACACGAGGCTCGTCAGTTTCAGGCTGAGTCACTGAAACATACCCAGTGCTTAAAATTAAGTTTCTATTGACACCAGAAAGTAGTTGTGTTGCTGCTGGAGGAAAATGTTCCTCTGATGATGACGACAGCTCTGAGCTGTTTTACTCAATTATCCTCCCAATAATTTAACAACAGCCCCAACCAGAGCTCCCACTGGGGTCACTCAGGTCACGCCTTTTTTGGGGTTTTAAAGATTTAAACATTCAGTTCTGTTTATTAAAGATCATCATCAGTGTTACCTGGACTTGTATTGCAGCCATCATCAAGTTATTTTTAATAAATAAAAATAAAACTCGTGCATGACATAAAATCGGACATTAAAGAGGTGAGTTTTGATTGACTTCTTTAACACAGCGAGATTGGTCACAGGAAAAAAGAATAAACAACAGTATCTGTTGCAGCAAAGAACTAAAAAATATAAGTTTACACTCCAGTGACGTCAGCCTGTCCTTCTCTTTGGTTCAGGACGAAATATGTCAACAACTGTTGGATGGATTGTGTTGACATGTGGTTTATCATTCATGTTTCCCTCAAGATGAAATGTAAAAACTTTGGCGCCATCATCAGGTCAACATTTTAATGTGTCCAACACTCACTGACCTGATACCTGTGTGGTTATGTTTAGGCGTCTAGCAGTATTAGCAGCTGTCAGTTCATTAGCAACATTAATAATCATTAATATTAACACAAAATTGCCAAAAAATGGATTCCACCTCTGGGTCGGGAGATTTACTTCCTGAAGTGAGGGAGTTCAAGTATCTCGGGTCCTGTTCAAGAGTAAGGCTAGAATGGAGCATGAGATGCATCGGCGGTTTGGTGCAGCTTCTGCAGTGATGCAGGCGCTGCACCAGACCGTCGTGGTGAAGAGGGAGCTGAGACGGAAGGTGAAGCTTTCGATTTACTGGTCCATCTACGTCCCAACCCTCAGCTATGGTCATGAGCTCTGGGTAGTGACCGAAAGAATGAGATCGCGGATACAAGCGGCCAAAATGAGTTTCTTCTGAAGGGTGTCTGGGCTCAGCCTTAGAGATAGGGGGAGGAGCTCGGAGTAGAGCTGCTGCTCCTTTGTGTTGAGGTGGTTCAACATCTGATCAGGATCCTCCTGGGCGCCTCCTGTTAGAGGTGTTTCGGGCACGTCCCACTGGTAGGAGGCCCCGGGGCAGACCCAGAACACACTGGAGGGATTATATATCTCATCTGGTCTGGGAGCACCTCGGGGTCCTCCAGGAGGAGCTGGAAAGCGTTGCTGGGGAGAGGGACGTCAGGTGTGGCTTACTTGAGCTGCTGCTGGATAAGCGGATGAAAATTTAACCAACAAATGTAAAATGTAAAAATACCAACTCTGTCCCACCTCTTGCATGTGATACGTATGACACAGGCACCCTTTGGCATCTGTATGTGACGCCCAGCTGTCTCACACGTGCTTAAAATTGTCACACGGTCGCGCTTGGTTTAAGCAACCATCCAACCGTTGTTAGATGAGAACAACACATTCTCATCCAAGGCCATCACGTACCAACGTACCTTGTGCTCTATAAGATGAGATGCTCTATAATAACGCCAAAGGGTGCCTTTAGCTTCGGTATCACACGCCGAGGGGCTTGGCAAAGAATCAGTATTTGACGACCTGAGGAGTTCTTCTTCCCCCGCTGCAGCTGATTCTAAACACATTCAAAATAAATGTTTCTGAAAAGCACAAACTGAACATACATCACATGAACGTGTGCATTAAACGGCGGACTGCTCTAAGACGGAGCTCTGTGGGACGACACACAGGAGGACAGATGATCTGCCTCACACAGAACACACAGAAGATGTTCTGAGCGATATAATGTGTGTGTGTGTGTGTGTTTGGTGTTCTCCTCAGTCAGACATGCCGTTAATCTGCTCACTGTGCTTCCCACATCGCTGCAACAAAGCAGGCGCCAACCAGCCAGCGGCGGCAGATTAGGATTCACAGGAGAGCGAGTCGCCATCAGCTGCAGCCGAGGGAGGACGTGGGAGTCCAGATGTGATGCATGGTGACACATCAAAGGACAGATCAAACATCAGGGGAGGAGGAGGACACATTTATATTCTTTACTTCAGTTAAAGTAGTAATAACACAGTGTAAAAATACTCACAAGCATTTACGTTTTCCTCGGCAGCATGTCACCACTGAAGCCTGAACTATAACAGATTTTTTTAGGTGAGTACAGAAATAGAAATTTGAGAGTTTATTTAAAACCCTCTGCTTTTCGGTTTGTAAACCGACCCAAACACTGTGTCATATGAGCATAAAGAAGGAAAACTCATTCACAAACATTTTACAGTTAAAAATTATCTTTTCAGCGCTCTCTGGAGGACGAACTATGTAACACACATGCTGTCTGTATTTGTTTGCAGCCAACATACCAATGACAACAACCACAATTCATAGATTTGTTCTCTCTCTAAAAACACCACATTTACATTTATTGTGATCTCTAGTGGGCATAATAATTATGACAGGAGTGGTGGAGGAAGTCAACTGACATACAGAGCAACAAAGTCCTCTGTATAGGAGGCTGGGGTGGACGGATGGGTCAAACCTACACAGAACTTTAACTCAGGAGACGGATGTTTGTGTCCAACATAAAACCAGAGGTTAACACAACGTTCTTATGTGACATTACATACAGAAATTTATGTACGTGTGTATGTACGTACATACCAATTGTACTTTTTTTAACCCAAACCATGATCTTTTCCTAAAGATATCCAAGTGGTTTTGGTGTCACCTTGACAGTTTAACAACAACTATGTGTTTGAAACTGCGACTGTTAGCGGTCTTGTCATCTTGTATTTACATTTTTTGATTGGCAGCGACCTCTGGTGGCTGTAGTGATTATGATGGGAGCAAATGAGGAAGTCAGTTGGTACAAAGTAGCGGTGTAAATCACTGGTTTCATCACGATACAATATCATATTGATTCTTTGGACAATGATACGATTTTGATACGCAGGACTTTGACCCAGGAGACAGCTGTTCATGTCGTGTGTGAATCCAAAAGTCAGCTCTGACTTTTTACGGTACAAACATTCTTGTTTTAACACAAACTATGATTTTTTCCTAAACCTAACAAATAGATTTGTTTAAACCTGACCAGATTAACCTTGTGTTTAAATCACCAGGTCAAATTCCTTCCAAGTGTGAATTTACTCAACAATAAAACATCTCTGATTCTGATATTGGCTGATATATCAGTCGAGCTCCTCTGAGTTTGCAGCATGTTTGGCATGCACCTTGATCTGCTAAGCGGCTGGACACTCTTGCTGCAAGATAAAAGTAGAGCAGTAAAAAGTTTCCCTCAGAAATGAAGGAGACAAAATAAAATTGCACAAAATTGAAAAAGAGCAAAGTAACAGACCTTTAAAACTCTTGTAAGTACTTGAGGAACTCTGACTTCCTCTATCGCCACTCTGAAGTTTAGTAATTAGTTCCAGCAAATAAACTCATGGACTAAATTTGGAAATTATAAATTCCCTTAGTGCATAACGGCTTGTCTAGAACCACGAGGATTAACAAAAATAAGGCCGACGACAGATTAAAAGTGCTGGTTTGGTTTTGAGATGCACAGAGCTTCACTTGGATTGGACTATAAAGTGTTTTTGTTATTTTGTCTACCTCCTGTAAGATAGTAAAACACTGTGAAAGGGGTTTGAGTAAGGTCCTTTGGCATCACCACATTGTTCCTTCACAGCCACAATAAATCCTGAGATTCCCTGCCGCCCACAAACACATTACAAGGGTAAAAGATTAGTCATCAGGTTTCATATTTTAATTCTAAAGGCAACAGTACGTCCATGAAAAATCAGCACTCGACTTAAAGCAGACCCCCTGCCTTCCTGCTGAATTGGCTTTAGCTGCAACCTTTTTTAAAAAGCATAAAGATGGGTCATTCACAACAACATTTTCTGCCTCAGAGGCCTTTTCATCTCAGGAATAACATGGCGGCAAGTATGTCATGAAACGTCTCATCTGCTCTCGCTGGAGGATGAAAGTTGAGCCTTTGTGTCGCAGCAGAAGAAATCATGGAACAAAAAAGAAAAAAGGCCGAGCAAAGACTTCAAAGCTGAGTGTGTGTATGTTTCGTCATGGCGAGACTAAATTGGAGTAAAGATCTTAAAGCAGCAGGAGGTCCTCTCTGATGACTTCAACCAGCTTTTCATCTTTGGTGCTGCAACACAGCCGTCCAGCAGCAGTCAGTCATTCAGAGGCTCTCAGCTGTTGAACATCTACAGGTACAAATTCACTTGCAGGCTGCTCCCTTTGGTCTCAGACACAGTGGGAAGCATGAGTTTTGTACATTTAGGTCACTTTCACACTGTAATTGTTTCATTTGGTCCAGATCAAAGGACAAATTATCACCTTATTAATTATAGTCTGCTTTGTGTTCAACAAGTAAACGCGGTGACGAGGCGTGAACGTAGCGATAAGGTGACAATTTATTTGGAAGAGAAAACAAAAACTGTTTCCACTGTGAAAAGTTGTGGATGGTACCAATAGAAGCGTTCCTTACTGTCCCCATGTTTGGTCCCCCCTCTGTTGGGGTACCTAGCACACAGATCTGGTACTAAAAGGTGGAGCTGTGAACACTGCAGTCTGATTGGTCAGTAGAGGACGCTCACTCTGCTCAGGGCTGAGTTGTGTCTGGTTTTGAGGCTCATGTAACCACTGTTCATACTGTGGAGAGTTTGATTAGTAAACTGGAACTATAAAATGAAAGGATGTTTTGCTGCCTCTCACAGCAGCTGGAGTCGGAGAAAAAATCACTTCATTCACTGGGCCGACTGCCGGCAACTTTTAAGGTGGAACGTTAACTTGTAATGTTACTCAATGCATGAGTTGATGACGTGAATCCATCAGCACACCTTAAATTTCACTGTGACAACTTTGACCATCACTTTAGTTTTTACATGACAGACACTTTTAGTAATGAGTGGATCTTCAAGCGTTTAATTTCAACAGGGACTGCATATATTCTAATCCTCACTTGGAGAAAAAAAAAGTGTCGCAGAGTGTAGTTCCTGTGGGCTACAGCAACACTAAACCCCTGAGCTTGCCTGAGAAGGACTAAATGCACAAAGCTGCTATTTTTAAATATCCCATGGAGAGAGACTCTCACTGCAGCCTGCAGGAAATACAGCGAGTGCTGGACGGAGCAGTGAGTGACAACAACCGCGCCCACATTTAAGAGCACTGTCTGTGATGGAAACGCTTAATGAACCTAGGGTCTCGGTACCATGTCTGAAGGGTTACTGTTGGTTCCAAAGGTATTGTACTGAAAGTGTTTGGTGGAAACGAGGCTTAAAGCTACGGTTATCAAAGCTTGTACATAACTGTATTTTTAATTATAGTCTGCTTGGTGTTTACGCTGACTTCTTACAAACAGGTCAACATGGCGTTGGGGTGTGAATGATGTGATGAAGTGACAACTTTGTCAGGTTATCAAAACTTTGTTCAGTAACTTAAATCTGAGTCATGTGACTTTACTATCCTGGGGTCACTTTCACACCTGTAGTTTGGTTCATTTGGATCAGCATCAGGAAGAAATTATACACGGTTGTCTTTTGTCTCTGGTCCAGCCTTGTTATACTGACTTAATAAACTCACAAAGAGCTCTAAACATGAAGCCACAGGCACTGACAGGTGACTCCTTCACTGGACAGTTTTGGTGTTTATTACAGCTACACATTCCCTTGAGCAGAGTTTGGATCATTATGCATCTATTTCCATAAACAGAGTCAACAACATTTGAACCTTCAGCAGAGAAACCCTAAACATCCACTCCAGTAATCAAGCAGCCATTACAGCCGGCCTGTGTGACTCTGCTGTACAACAAGTACCTGTAATCAGAGTGATCTGTGTCGGGGTCACTGCAGGACCCCACAACACACACACACACACAAACACACACAAACAGGTTAACGACAGTATAAGTAACAGAATAAATTAGAGTCCACACCCACGCTGCAGGCCACGCTCATAAAACACCAGGAAACTAAACTGTCATAAGTCAGACAATTTGGGAAATTCACTTTCTGGAGGAAAGTTAGCAGATTGACACCACTTCCAAACCTGTCTGTTCCATAACTGTGGGTAAAAGGCTATAGCCAGCACCGTTAGCTTAGCTTAGCTTAGCATAAAGGCTGGAATCAAGGGGAAAAATAGCTAACGATAAAGCATACAGATTAACATGCTGTAGGATCAGCAAACTTCATCTCCAGGTGGTGGGGAGTGAGGCGGAGGGACTGTGGGGTACAGGTATAGGTGCACTAGTGAGCTAGCAGCAGTCTCTTTCAAGTGCTGGTGAGCAGTAAATCATTGGGCCTCTGCGTCTGTCCCGTTTTGCCATGCGGAAGTGGGCGTGGTTTCATTTTAGGAGGGTTGGAAAAACGAGTCACGTGAGGTACAGGTGTGTTTAAGTATAACCATCTGAAACGAGCTGAGCTGGCGTCCAACTGCAAATTAATCCTACTGCATCCTGTATTATCTCTGAGACCGATCTTACTGGAGCTCAAATACATACATGAGTCTGAGGTTGGCGTACTGTGTTCATGAAGTCGTCTACAGACCCTGATAGATGTCAGAAAATGGACGGACGTCCTCGTTAAGACAACACAGGAAGAAAAGAACGAAGCATGGAAACCTTGGTGTTCTCTGCATTTATTTTTTGTCTTTCTTTGTCGTACTCCTTTTGCGAGGAGCATAAATATTTTACAGAGAGAGAACATCAGTTTGGTTATTTACAAGGTATAATAAATGAAGTACAACTCACGATGTCTGCTTGTGTTCGGAGCGCTGAAGGAGGAGGAAGGGAAAAGAAACAACTACAGTCATTTTACCGTTCTGGTGAGAGGTCTGACATCACATACAGGAACAAAAACGCAGTGTGGCATGATGGCAGACTGAACGTACAGTGGCAGCCGCTGCAGAAGTCCCTGCTCAACTCTGAAGCATCTCTTCAATAAAGGGGGGAAACAGTAGGACCATATAAATACACAAAGCTCCAGTGTGCCCAGTTTCTTGTAACTTTCAAAACCTCTCATGGAGTGAAGCTAAAATGCTGCAGGAGTTCTTTTACACCTGGGACTTCTACAGCAGCTGCCTCCAACAGGACAATCAACCCGCTGTCGAGGTCGTTGGATGATCTTAACGCCAGTGTGCCCCGTTAGCTAACATAATAACGCATGCTTCACTTCAGCAGGACGGGGTCAACAGAACAGACTCTTCCAACACTGTGAGACGATGCATGAGCTCACAGAACAAAAACCACGAGGGAAAAAAGAGAGACAAGCATCCTTTTTAACAGAGCGAGAGACGAAGCGAACGCAGGAAATCACACCACGTCTCCCCCTCGGGGCGTTTCTCTGGGAAAGCTGAGCTCCACAACAGGAACAGTGAATAATTCATGCGACTTATTTAAAAATTGGAGATGTATCACCTCCATTCAACACGACCACACATGAAGCCTCACCACAGCCGAGGCAGAGCGGGAACTCCGGGGCCGTTCATCAATACTCGCCACAAATCCCTGCATCGATCAATATGCCCGGGGTCCACAGGTGTCACAGCTAATATTTTAGACTGACAAATGTGGTCTGTGTTCACAGCTGAGGGTAAACAGTGAGGAGGGCGCTAACGCTGCGGCCTTTATCCATCACAGACTTGATGCTGGGAGCTGAGCCGAAGCTCCGACACTCAAAACTGAAGCTGGAGATCCATTTATTTCACATTTCTTTAGGTTTAGCTTTCACCACCTTTAAGTAGCTACATTTATAAAAGACTCATCATGGTGACTCATAGTGATTGATTAGATTACAGCTAATAAAATCTGATTGTTTTTCAATCAGTTAAATCTGTTTCTGCTGAAAATGCAAAGGTTGCTGCACTCGTCTTTACTGACTAAAGAAGCAGGAAAGCAACAGTTTTATGATGTGCACTTGATACCCTTTGTTTAAAGGTAAGGAAATAAATCTTTCACATACCTCCATGCAGATACTTTTGGATGTATTTGTCCATGCTGTGAGATCTGTGGTGTCTGTGGTGCTCTCCACATGAAAGACTTTAAATCAAGACTAACAGCCTGCAGCTGTGTTAAAAGCTCTGTGGGGTTAAAGGGATAGTTCGGATTTTTTGAAGCCGTTGAATGAGGTTCTTATCCATAGTCAGCGTATCTGCAGTTGGTACGCCCCCAGTTTGGAGAAGCAGGCAGGAGTACTGCCTCAGAAGCTAAGTAATGCACTGCTGTGGATGGGGGCAACAGAAAAATGTTTTTTAGCCATCTAAAAAAATTTAAGTTTCTGCTACATTTTGAGTATTATCAACGCTTTACCTTTCTGTCAGACAGTCTGTTCCGACAGCTCACGTTTTCTCAATGGAGTAACCAGACTCCATTGAGAAAAGCAGTAATTTTAGCTCGCTGAACACAGGAGCTGTTGGTCTACCACTGCCTCAATCAGTTAGTTAGTTAGTGTTATTGTGTGACTTTGGTGAATCTAAATTAACCCTTTTAAATGCCAAAGTCACACAATAACACAAACTAACTAACTGGCCGAGGCAGCAGTAGACCAGCAGCTCCTGTGTTCAGCAGTGTTAAATCACTGTTTTTCTCAATGGAGTCTGGCTTTGAAGAGAGAGATATAACGGCTTCATTACCCCATCAAAAGTCGGAGGTAAAGGAGTAAAAATATTCTAAATATTAATAATGATAAATATAGCGTACACTTGAACTGACAGTGATTTTTCTAGTGGCTAAAAGTGCTGCCCCTGTCCACAGCAGTACATTGCTTAGCTTCCGTTCCAGTGCTCCAACCTGTTTCTCCAAACTTGGGGCGTGCCAGCTGACATCAACTCTAATGAGTACCTCATATAACCTCACTTCAAAAAACATATGAATTATCCCTTTAAGATGCAGCGCCTGAGCTAAATGCTAGAATTAGCATCTTCACAGTGGGGCTAAAAATTCAACTGTAGCAGTCTTATTGGTAGAAAATAAGAAAAAAAATGTCAGTGCTGTGAGCAACACAAACTAAAGTCCATTCACCTCCATAGTTTTGGGACAGAGGCAGGAATTTACAGACAAATTAATCCCAAACTATCTGCATGGACAGAATTCACTGGAGGTAAATAAGATTGTGTTTTTGGTGAAATGCTTTTTACACATTTCTGCAGACGCTCAACAATGAGCCTGGAGTCAGCAACAGATTTAAATGTACACTATAATCGCTCTCAATCATCACTGCTGTTCCACTCTGTGTGTGGCGGTGTGTTTATCAGCAGAGACTCTGAACTGAACTGGATTTTCTTAATTTTTTGCAGTGTTCGTGACGTTTATGTGCGTGTACCCCCACAGCGCTCAGGTGAGGTCGTGGCTTTATAAAAAGGTAGCGAGCAGGCGTCCACAGTGCTGAAAAAATGCAGATATAAGGAGGCAAAATGCCAACAAGACTGAATCTGAGGTTGGCTTTTACTTTCACTTCTTCTGGCGAGCGTTTACAAAGACTAAGTGACAATCCTGCACAGTATACTTTAAAATATATGACTCAAGTGAGGACTTTCAGTGTGATCATCATCACAGCATAATGGAGGGTTTCTATCATGTGTCTCTACTTTTGGAACAAGAGAGCGTGCTCAGTCTGACCAGTGAAGGCCTGCTGATGAACACTTGTGTCTACAGACGGCGAAGAAATGACGACGAGGCGTCTGCAGGGAACAACAGCTCATTCTCCAAAGCAATTTCTGCCTGAACACTATTATTAAATCAATGCTGCAGACAGTGCTGTCCGCTGTGTTTGACTGAGACGTCACTCAGTCATGTTGTTTGTGTGTTTGATGAAACACTTCAAAGTTCTGCACACTGGGGACAAATCTGTCCTTTATTCCGTTACATTCCTACGTGGAGACAACACAGCGAAAAGGCACTCATGCAAAACTATGTGTGTTTTTATGAAAGTAATGGGATTACAGTCCGTCTCCTGATGCCTTTACAGTCACCTGTGTGCACCAGCTCGATGTAACAGCACCAATCAGCAGCCAGTGCGGCCACTGTCTCACAAATATTCATCTCAACTGCAAACACGTACTAGTGGGAGTGAAAGCAGCGTCGTCACACGCTTCAGCTGAACAGAGCGAAGGAACGTTTCCCAAAAAGTACTTAAATAGTTAAGGAGTTAAAAGTGGGGGTTTGTGCGTATCGACTCAAGTATAAATGAAGATTGTAGGTCTGAGGAACCGTGGAGGGGAGACAGAAGGTTGAGACGGGAAACAGAGATCCAAGTGTGACTAAAAAGGAGGCTGTTCTCTCTACCTGCTGGACACCTGTCCCTGTTGGACACCTGTCCCTGTTGGACACCTGTACAGAGTCATGCCATCATGCCACAGAGTAAGAAAGAGAAAACTAAACGTCTCCGGGGTGTGAGAGGCCCGTCTTGCTGTCTGTATGGTGGGGAGGTGGAGTGGTTGGCGTCTGTGGAAGTGTTTGGGGTGAGGAGGTCATGGAGGTCAAAGGTCAGGTCTCTTTTTTAGATGGGCAGCTGGAAGGTGATGTCCACTTGAGCTTCCTTAGCCAGCGAGACGATTTCAGAAAGCTTTACAACCTGTGAGCAGAGAAACAGACGGTTACAGTCACATGACATCAAACAACTCAATTCTTTTACATAAACGCCGGTTGTTCAGCACGTCCTCAACTTAAAACCAACACACCTGCTGCTTTTCATGTTTCAACTCATTTACTACGAATTACAGACATGTTACATCAAAGCTGAAGACTGAAGACCACGCTGATGTGTTTTAGAAGGTTTTTGTATACATAAACTGGTCACCGCAGCCGTTAGCTTTCATTAACATTAACACGTAACCATGACACAAAAAATTTAAACTTGAGCAGAAAATGTCTATTTATTACTTTTCTCAGATATAATCTAGAATTACTGTCTCACAGTTGTGTACCTCCGCCAACCAGTCAAGTTGTTTGTCCAGACTCATTCAATAAATAAACCTATCACCATAAGTGCTGCCAAAGAGAATGAAAACTTAGATCTTCCGGATATTAACTTTGAATCAGCCTCTACACGACACCTAAAAGATAAACCATCAGAGGCTGTTCATTTGATTCATTGGTGCACCACAATGAATTAAGCTGCACCTGGTGAAAGCATGGATTCATCCAGAGAATTAACTGCAGCTGAAAATCTCACCTACAAAATGAAAATTACAACACTACAGCGTACAGACACTTGAAGTGAAAGCATCTCAGAGTGCTTTGTTAAGACAGCAGCAGAAAGCACGTCCTGTTTACTTTTTGTCTCCACCCAAGCATGATATATATCAGGATTATTAACATGCGGAACATGTTTCTGTTAGTAGAGTCACGTAAACGTTCTGCACCGCCGCTGATGATACCACATGCATCATCTAACTCTGTTATTCGGCTGTTTTATATTTTTTATGTTTACTTTAATGGGCCTGCACGAGTGACAAAACAGCTTAAACTAACATTACAGTCTGTTGTTGAAGTCTTTAAATCGTTTACTTTTCTCACCCTGCATTGATGCAAAACTACATTTGCTGTTAATAATCTTAACTGCACATTACTCCAGTGATGAAATAAATCCATGTGATAACCGTTTTAAAGGAGAAGTCCAGTATTTTGCACTTTGAGCCCCATTCTTGGTTGTTTATGAGGAAATAGAGTGGTTAAGACCAAAATCTTGACGATTGCTCCTTCTCTGACAATTTGAGAGAATTTGGCTTTCCCCTGCCTGGCTTAACAATGCTGTCTATGGCCATGTGTAAATCTGTCCTAAAACCACCTTAAACATTGGTTTTCAAAGCCATGAAACTCACCCAGTGGTCAGTGGTGTTCCTTGATGTTCCCACATAAAAATCGTAGCAAACTGTGGTTTCCGTGATCATTTATTTGACATTTTGTCCATGCATTGATTTTCTATAGGAAGCCTCATTGTCCGTTGGTAGGGGAGGTTGTTTACGACAAGGTTGTAGTCATTGTAGTCCTCGACCACACAAAACCTGCCCATTATTACTGGCTTGTAAACAGCCTTCGCAGTACGATGCCTTTGAACCCAACGCCAGCCTTCTTCTTCTGCTTCTTTCTGTGTCCCATTACATTGCAATGGTTTCCTGCCGGTTGGCGACACTCACGTAAAGGAGCATTATCGCCATCAAGTGGGCTGGAGTGTATAACACTTCAGGGTCAAACGAACGATCAGGCGGAAGTTTACACACGGGTGTGAGGCAGCTGAAAAAATAGTTCCACAATCCAGATGAATAGAAAACACGGATGGAAACCACAGTTTGCTACGATTTTTATGTGGGAACATCAAGGAACACCACTGACCACTGGGTGAGTTTCATGGCTTTGAAAACCAACGTTTAAGGTGGTTTTAGGACAGATTTACACATGGCCATAGACAGCATTGTTAAGCCAGGTAGGGGAAAGACAAATTCTCTCAAATTGTCAGAGAAGGAGCAATCGTCAAGATTTTGGTCTTAACCACTCTATTTCATCATAAACAACCAGGAATGGGGCTCAAAGAGCAAAATACTGGACTGCTCCTTTAAGAGTTATATTAATCAAGTCATAAAAAATATCTTTAGAATAAACTATATGCAGGTTGTTAGATTAGATTAAAAAAAATAATGTCTAGATTTATTGATAAAGAAAATAATTGTTAAGTGCAGCCCTAAATGAGATACAATGTGAGACACAGCAGATCAAGGAGAAGCCTTTCAGAATAAGTGCCTCAGCACTCACATACGTTTCACCAGTCTGCTCATAGATTTTCATAACATATGGAAATGAATGGAAACCAACGGCTACCTGGAGCTTTATGGAAAAATATACCCACAAATCTACAGCTGTACAGCAGACATGCAAAAGATTTGTACTGAGAGGGCTGTAGTGCTGTTTGACTGAACAAGACAGATATAAACGTAACAGAGAAAATAATAATTCATGTCTTTAAATAGCTTCTTAGTTTCAGCACTCAAACGATAAGCGGGCAGACGATGACATGAACGGAGGATGATGGAGAGAAAGGTTAAGAAGTTAAAGATCAATTTAATGTTCATCAGTGGGAGGCAGATTAATACCTCACCACACTACACCTGTGGGAAACAACTGACACCATGAAGATTTATCTGCTTCCTGTGATTTGCTGGTCAGTGTGTGATCTCTCCTCAGATTCACACACACACACCTGTAGGTTTAACAGACAGGTGCATGTGTGTTCATCTCCCTACCTGCAGCACATGACAGTGTGTGTTCAAGTGTGTGATTAAGTGTGTGTACCATTTTGGCGGCCTCGTCCAGGTCGTCACAGGCCAGGATTTTCAGCGGACTGGCAGCGATCAGAGCTTTGGCGTCGTCCACTCTCGTCCCTTAAAAAACAAAACAAATATGAATTTATGAAAACAGCATCACATCTTCACAGAGCAGAGACAATAAGCAGCAGCAGCATCTCCTAACACTTTGTCTCTTTATATTCTCCACCATACAATGAGCTTCACGGAGTGCAGCCGTGTCACCGTCAGGAGGCTCTGCAGGGACATGATTTTGTTTCTAAATTAAAATATCTTTAAGATGCTACTGCGGGGTTCTCAGGATGGTGATCAGAGATCTCTCTGAATCTCACTGTGGATAATCACAGAGGGTGATTGCTGATAACTTTCCTCCAAAACTATCAGGCCACAGCTTCAAATTATACTCAAGAAATATTTAAAATCTGATATCGAAAATACTGAACTTAAAGGCAGTGATTTGGAGAACTGATGACGCTAGTCTAGCCAGGACATTTGTGTACAAATCAAGACGTCTGAGGGTTTATCAGAGGCCAGTACGCTGCACAGAGGACTCAAATACTCTGAGACAGGATTTTACAACTCTGGAAAGCAATTTAAGTAAATCCAAAAGAAATCCAGTGTTCATGTTACAAAGTAGGTTTCCCTTCAACATTTTATCCACTGGAGGTTTTCAGGACAGGCTACATGGCAAATCTGGGCTGGAATCTTGAGTGACATGTTCATACTGTACAAAATAATGGACGTAGCCCCCAGATGTCACCCACTGGTTTGTAAACTCGAAGTCTGACATTTTGGCAGTTGCCATCTTTGTTTTTGGAGCCAGGAGTGACCGTATTTGGGTGAGAGGCTGGTGCTGTGGAGGAGTGAGGGGTGGATTGAGCACACTATCAGCAGGCAGCCTGTCACTCAAAGTGACCCGCCCTTCATTATGCATCACTTTGGTAAGCCTTAATAAAATGTGAACAGGTGAGTTATACACAAATTCAGCCCCTGTACGGTTGTCATCAATGTTGAAATTAGCAAAAGAGACCAAAACTGTTTTTTGTACCAGGCTGTAAACATGTTTATTTCTGCCGTATAGATGGACATTTTAACATGGAGGTCTATGGCAGCAACCTTTACTATGAAAAGAGCCAAAAAAAGGACTCAAATAATCTGCATGGAGCCGCAAAACATATCTGAGCCTTATAATGAAGGTAACAGTAAGTCTAAATTTGCACATTAACATAACTAATTGGTCTAAATGAGCCTTTATTGGTATGTTTTACCACAAGTTGGTTACTCCGCAGTGGGCTATTGATGACTGTTTGGTACTTTTACTCTGCAGGGATGGTGGTAAAAGAAAACAAATATGTCCATGCACTGTCATAATCTCTATTTCTCCAAGACTTTTTTTGATCTGGAATCAATAGGTAGCTTAGCTAGGATGATCCAGGGCAAGCCATCACTATTGAGGGGCGGCAAAATTTAAAGTAAAAGGCGATAGGCTGTTCCTTTTTACAATGGAGAATGTGAGAATCATTCAAGGCCTACGACAATGAAAAAATTAAAACTAAAAGGTTAAAAAATAGCCATTATTACTTTATATATAGCCACTGGAGATGGGTGAAAGAGCCTCAAGTGGACATGAGGGGAACTGCAGTTTTTGGTACTTGAGCATTGGCTTCATTTTGAGCTCCAGATGTTGCTGCTTGCTGATATCATGATTCTTGTGCGTTATGAATCCAGCTGTGTCGCAAGGTAAAATAATTTGGGTAGACGTGGAGGAGGAGAGTGAAGTTGCAAATACCAAAACCCGTGACATTTGAAAACCTTAAGGCTTCCATTTTGACAGAATTTTAGCTTTAGTGTTTTCGGTCCTGTGTTGTCTCGTGTGAGGCCGTGGTCTGTGTGTTTGTATGGAAGTTCCAAATAAAAAAAGCAAATCAAATGTGATGGATTATGGTTACTTTAAACCATTTGCCTAATTTAATTAACTCAATTACTGTCTGGTGATATATACCATTACTGTGATATAAAATTACTTATACCATGACAGGAGATTTTGGCTACATTGTCCACCACTATAACAAGTTAAAGACAGTTTGTGGAAGCATAAAGCCAGTGGTTGATTGAATACTCACTTATCATGTGTGACAAACACTGTTAATCATTTATGACTGTAGAGGATTAAGGACTTTTTTTAAACAGATATTTTAAATGTAATTTTGTCCAATCTCCTTTCTCGTTTTTCCCACATGGATGAAACCTGTGTTACTGCGTACATCTGTTCATACACAGTGTGTCAGACTGTGGCTCCACAGACATCAGGCAGGACGACGTGTTGACACGTTTTAAAATGTGTGAAGCAGCGGCACTTCTGCAGTTTATATTAGAGTATAAATCCTGACGTAGTCGCTCAGCAGAACCTCAGCGGCACCAGTCTGAGGTGAACGTGTGTTTGATACCAAAATAGAAAACAGGAGCAGGAAAGTGTCACCCTGAGGAGAACTGAGAAATGTCAGCTCTGTTTAGGCTCCAAATACAAGCATGCACCACATCTGTGTGCTCGCTGCTTCTGCTGCTGCTGAATGAATAAAGATGTGAGCTATGGATTCAGTGATGTGTCTCCACAGAGTCATCTGAAGGTCACGCACACACTAAAAAGACTAACGAGCTTTCTGATCACCAGTTGCCCTCGACAATATAGAGTATGAATCTACATATGCACACAAATACATATTAATAAGCCACAGTTCAGTTGGGTTCAAGGTTCTCTGCGTGTTTCCAGGAGCCAGACTTTGAAGTAGGAGGCATCAAACAGACACAAGTTCTCCCTCTGAGCTGCCAGCTGCTGCCTGTTAACCCATCTGACTGGAGGTGCTGAGGTCTGCCAGTGTGTGTGTTTAGTTTAGTGGAGTGTAAAGAGGCTGATGGCTGAGGCCAGTTCAGGACATGGAGAGCAGTTAAAGCGTGTTTTAATCTATTTTCAGGAAAGTGTCAACAACATATAGACGCATTTGTTCATCTCGTGGAAGACGTAACATTGGGGTTAATCTGAGTCCACGAGTGTTCCAGAACAATGGCTCCATAATGTCTGAATTTGAAGTCTGACCTCAGTTAATCCAGAGTTACTGGATCAGGAACACATACTCTAAGGACAGTAATATCAAACAATCTCAGTGGTTTGAAGACGTAACTGCAACAGTTTGAAATGATTTTTTTAATCATCATTTGAATGTAACAAATATTATTTCATTTCATTCCACTTTCAAACTTTTTTTTCTTTCTTTTAAAGAGTTTTTAATAATTTTTTTTATTCCTGAATCGCTTTATTTCAAATGTGGAGGTAAAAAGAAGTTGACGCTTTTATTGTGATAATCTATGTGTAACATCACGTCATATCAGGAAAAACAAAGATGAAGCAAGAAAGCAGAAAATGGCGGACAGTCCGAGGACACAGAACTTCAGCTACTACAGCAACTCGAATTCAGCCAGCACCAGGGGTCTGATCACAGAGTGCTCGACTCCCTGCCCGACCTGCAAACTTGCTGTTGCTGCCGTTAGATTAGACCCAGCCTGCTGTGACTCCCAGTGCTGAGGTCTGTCCTGAATCAGAGCTGCTGCAGCTGCTACTCTTCCGAGCTTACTCCCTTTCTCCTCGCAGTAAATAGTCTTCTAGCTCCCAGCATTTTCGGACTAGAGGAATTTTTTTATTGTTGTAAGAACCCCCTTTTAAATGTGTCCGCACCACAAGAGCTAGGAACATTTGTAGTTCTTAAAATGCCATTTTGAGGGACTTTTTTAAGCTCCCATTTAGGTGCTCTCCCAGTACAGGAGGAACCATGAGTGACGTTAACTGTACAGTGACTGGTGGAACACAAAGTCCAATATAATATTTATATTTACTGAAATGCTGATTAAATCAAGGCAGACCTTAAGGTGGTGAACACTGTGAACAACTTTTCAACAGGAAAACTGTGTAAACAAGCAGGATTCTGTTATAAATGGGCATTAATCATAATTAAGATCAGCTCCAATGCAATAATTTAGTTTAGCTGAAGTTGTACTTGGTGTATTTCTGTTTCTAAAAGAGTTCAGGGTTAAATCATGCAGAGAAAAAAAAAAAAAAAAAAAAAAAAAAAACATACTGGAAAATACAGCAAATGCTTTGGCCTCTAAATTCAGCTCACTTTATTCTTCATGAGCTACTTGATCCAAATTCTGATGGTACTGGCTCAAAACTATAAAGTTCATTATCTTAAATTACTGATATATGAATTAGAGTTTAACTGGAGATTGTGAGTGAAGACATCTTTTTTTTAACCTTTTTTGGGGATTTTTTTAATGACCGTATGATTAAATCATTATAAATTTCAAGGTTTTCCAGGATGTGTTAGAGATTTATCACACATTGACTTGTGTGTGCATGTGTGTGTGTTCTACCTTGTAACCGCACTACGATGGGGATCTTGAGGTCCAGGTCTCTCACAGCCATGATGATGCCCTGAGCGATGACATCACACCTCATGATGCCTCCGAAGATGTTGACCAGGATGGCCTGAACCTGAGCCGACGCAACATTAGTGTTAACTAACGTGACGCAGACATCACAGGAAGCATTAACCAGCCTGTAGGATCAGCAGCAGGTGTGTTCTTACCTTCCTGTCAGAGGTGATGAGTTTGAAGGCCTCAGTCACCTGATGAGCTGTGGCTCCTCCTCCGACATCCAGGAAGTTGGCCGGCGTGCCGCCGTGGAGTTTGATGATGTCCATGGTGGCCATGGCCAGACCAGCTCCGTTTACTAGAGAGGACAACAATCATTGGTTATTTCAAAGTAGAATATGAAATGTGAAAAACAGAGTGCTGTGCACGCTGGCAGGAAAGTAGAGTGTGTCTTAAAATCAAAAGTTTGTTTGGTCCAGATCCCAAAAATATTATATATCATTATTTAGGGCTGTACCTGACTCAGAATTATGTCAGTTGATTTGGATTGGCTGTTCAACACAAATATCGTCTAGTCATTCTTTTTTTCAGGCATTCAGCGGGAAGTTCAGGTTGGACTGCCCCCAATAGTCGACCAAACAATAATCGACCAGAAAGATCATTAGTCGGCAAGATTTCATTGTTCGCTTAGTCGCAGGACAAAAAAAAAAAGTGAATCTCTATCAGGAGCTGCACCTTGTCAAAATAAACCCAAACCTATATAACTGCATGTGGGAATTTAATTTGAAAGGACAGACACAGGAAGTGTCCACGCTCAGCAGTCAGACAGGAGTCAGGTTAATTTCCAGGGCTGGTACCTGCGGTTATTCCACAGGCTAGTTAATAACATGTGGGGCAGGAAATCCAAAGTGTGGGATCGTTTTGAGGAGGTGAAGGACCAACCCAAGGTTATATGTAAACTCATCTTCATTGGTCCACTACAAACATGACATATCATGTGAAACATGGAAGTAGCTACATGCCCATTAGCCCACAGCGTCATTAACAGGCGGCTCGCTCAGTGTGTGACGTGCATTTGGAGATAAAATATAGGCCTATATTAATGAAGGTTCATTAGTACGGTTTGTATTTCTCTGTAATGTAGCACAGTGTTAACAATGTTACTGAGGCTATTCTTTCTCACACCTTCAACTCAAACCACCAAAATATATCATTTCATCATTACATCAACATCGTAAACATGAGGGACACTAGTCGACTAATGGACCTAAATGATGACTGTTGGTTGACTCGGAAAATTCTTAGTCGGGGGCAGCCCTATGTTCAGGTTATGCGATTTTGATGATTTCAGTACCTCCCCATAAACATGTAGGATTCATCATGTGAAGAGAATTATTACAAGTTTCTAAAGTTAATAAAGTTTGGTGACTCCAACATGAAACCCTCGTATGAACAAACCTCAGGTAAAGAAAATGTTTTTGCATCAGGCGGACTTTCAGTTTTCTAAAATCCTCCTTCAACACCAGCTATTTTCCCAAATCGTGGACATCTGATTTTAAAATCATCCTCCTTAAAAATCCTGAAACGTTCCCTTTGCCTAGTGACATTTGCCGTGCACTGACCCAGACAGCCGATGGTTCCATCCAGGCCGATGTAGTTGAGGTCGGCCTTGGCGGCCTGCCGGTCCCGGGGGTCCTCCTGGGTCCAGTCCTGCATGTCGAACACCATCTTCTGGCGGTACGCTGCGTTGGAGTCAAAGTTGATCTTGGCGTCCATGCACATCACTGGTGACAAACAGACACAGGAGAATTTGGCTTTGGTGACAGTCGTTAGTCTCATCTTTTAACAACAGAAAGAGCTCGAGTCACCTTAGGTCAAATGACATCTGAATGGTTAATAGATTCATCACGGAAATTTGTTGTTGGTTTTTTCAGGGGATTTATTGACTAGTCTCTGAAAGGCTGCTGAAAAAGACGCTGTGTGTGTGTGTGTGTGTGTGTGTGTGTGTGTGTGTGTGTGTGTGTGTGTGTGTGTGTGTGTGTGTGTGTGTACCTATGCGTGTGTGTGTGTGTACCTATGCCAGAGGAGTCCTCCACCATGGGGTTGATCTCGACCATGGAGGCATCATACTTGATGAACAGATTGTACAGTTTGATCATGTTCTCCGCCGCCTCGTTCACCAGCCCTGCCGGGAAGCCCATCTTCTTTGCTACCTGCAGCAACACAGAACATTTTATTATTATTAATATTACTGAGCATCATGTTCACATTTACAAAGATGCAGCAGGTTAGCTTAGCTTAGCATAAAGACTGAAAACAGGGAGAGACAGCTGGCCTGGCTCTGTTCAAAGGGAACAAAATCCACCCATCAGCTCCTCTGAAGTTCACTGATTAACATGTTTTATCTACTTTGTGTAATCTGTACTAAAACTACAGTGTAAACACCATCCCTTTGAAATGCCATCACATCAAACTGATAATTATACAGCACAGTCGATGGCTTGCAGCCACAGAGAAACTGCAGAGACCCTTCATTTCGGCATATTTTGTGTGTCACTCTCTGCTCTTTGTTGAGATTAAATACAAAATGGAGGTGTAATATTTTTTGCGTGAGTGCTGGCGTCACTCCCACAGAGAAAAGAAAAAGTCGGTCAAGGCTGCAGTTCTTTTGTTGTTTAGAAAAGTGAGGAAAAAAATAAGATTTGTCATTTCTGACGTCTGAAAACTTAACAGTCAGTACATAGGCTGGAATTTAGAAAGAAGCTGATGAATAAAGCTTGGTATTGATACTCTAATAACAGGACGGTAGTATTCCAGTCTGGTCCATAGATGTTGTCTCTATTATTTTCCAATTGTTTCACACGTGTCTGGATGTGAAGTGAAGCCTTTTCCAGTTTCACCTGCCCACAGACTCTGGTGAGGCTGCTCTGCTCTCAGTTCACCACAGACACATAAAGATCTAATATTACATAACTGTTTTACACTCTTCTGTCATTTGCAATATAAGTATATTCCCTTTATTACAAGTCAACAGTTGTTTTCAGAAGGTCTGTGTAGCGTCTGTGGCGATGCTGACATCAGCTTATCAACCTGCTGAGGTGTAACATTAAGTGACTGAGACAAATGAACTAAAACGCTGCGCTGCATTTAATATATTCAAAGACAAGACAATTAAATGACATCATTAGCATTATCATTATAATTTTCTCTGTCTCTCTTCTTGTTCTTTGTCTTTCCTGTCTCTTAATGCTTTTAATGACCCTTTCATTATTTTTATCCAAATTCAAGACAGATTTTTGGACAAATCTTTTTCTTTTTCAAGCATTTCAGGAAAGTAGTATCTATGTATTCCTACACCCATCAGCCAAAACATTCAAACCAGTGGTGGGTGCAGTGAGTAACATTGATCATTTTGTTACAGTGCAATGTTCTGCTGGTACACCTTTGGTCATGGCATTCATGTGGATGTCACTTGATGCCATCCACCCACCTAAACACCACTGTGGGCTAAGTAACCCCCCTTCACGGCAACGATAATCCCTGATGGCAGTGCCCCCAGCAGAAAAATGCTCCATGCCACACTGCAAAAACTGCTCAGGAATGGCCTGAGGAACATGACAAAAAGCTAAAGGCATTAATGTGGCCTCCAAATTCCCCAGATCCAAATCTGCTTGAGCATCCATGGGATGTGCTGGTACCCCAGAGGTACATCCAATCCATGGTGGGGCCTCCCTGGAGTGGACATGTCTCTGACATCTCAAGGGATGGAGGGTGTCCTGTGGTGTGTGGCACCAGGGCGTTGGCTTTGGATCATTTGAGACCTGTCAGTTGTGAGGTGGGGCACCAGCACGTCCAAAGATGCTCAGTCAGACTGGGGTGTGGGAGATTTGGCGGCCAGGTCGACACCTTGAGCTTTTTGTCACGTTCAGGTCATTCCTGAGCAGTTTTTGTGGTGTGGCATGGCTCATTTTTCTGCTGGGGGGGCCACTGCCATCAGCGAGTACCATCACTGTGAGGGGGGGTTACTCAGCCCACAGTGGTGTTTGGGTGGGTTTGCACTGTACCAAAATGATCAATGTTACTCACTGTACCCACCACTGGTTTTAATGTTTTGGCTGATCGCTGTATTGTGTAACAACATACCATAAGTTCATCAAAACTTTCTATTATTTTTACTGATTTCACGACTTTTCCAGGCCTAGAAAATGAGACTGTGAAATTCCATGACTTTTCCAATATTTCCATGACCGTGGGAACTCTGCTGATTAGAACAATTTCCACCTCCAGTATTTTCTCAAATATTTACCAGCATCAGGAAAAAGAAAAAAAAAAATCGAACTGAGAGAGAAGAAGCAGTTTCTTCTTGTTTCTCTGGAAACAGAAAACCTGCTGATTTTTTTTCATCTACTTTTACAAACCTGATCTCAGACAGAAATAAAGAAAAAGGCGTGAACAAACATCAATGGACCTCCATCTACTTGGAGAGCGCTGCAATCAGCACCCCCTCTCTCTGTCAAATATATTGAGTCTCTGCTCTCACTATGACAACCAGCATATTCAATATCCAGAGCCCAAAGCACAAAGCTCTGCCGGTTAGATCTGACGCAAAATTATACTCAAACACAGACGAGACAGAGAGAGACGAGAGGGAAAATGGACTGAGACATGGCGAATTAAGACAGAGTGGTGTATTATAGCCAAGTTTAAAAAAATAAACCAAAAATGAGTGACAGATGTTAGAAAAGAGAAATGCTTCTGTTCATATTAAAAACTGAGCAAAACTGAAAATGTCAAATTCCCTGACGGCTTTTATTCCACAGTTTTTGACTTCTGTTTCTGCAAATGTTGCATCCATGCTTGAGTTGTGTGTTTTGTTTGTGTGTATGTTACATGACCTGTTGAGACTTTCCGGTTCAAAGACATATTGTCCAAAAAACCTGCAGGACTGTAAAACAATGTTTGTGAAGCAGTAAAAGGTCAGGTCACGCTGCACCGCGGGAAGTGATCCGAGATGATGCTCTGAAACTGAGTTCACTGGTTAACAAATAAAACTTCAACAGAAACAAGTGTTTTTCTTCTTCTAGTTTTTAGAGAGAATGTTTGGTGAACTTTGGAAATGACTTCAGAGCTTATGAGGTGATTTTTTGGCCACTTCTGGGCAGTGGAAACAAGCCAGCAACACATCTCTGATATATTAGTGCCTTTTTAAAGTTGTTTGGTAACATGTTAGCAAAAAGTTTCCACATCCAGCAGTCACAGATCAACAAGATGATTTATCAGCAGTCTTTGTGACTGTGTCCACCTGATAAATGTCTAATATTAATATGATAATATGTCTAATATACGTCTAATATTCTCTCTTTAAGCTCTGTTTTTGGTCTCCACCAGCTCCTGGAGGATATCTGTCTCTTTAGCTGCTAAATGCTCCACTACGTCAGGCTTTTCTCGTGCACTGTTCATATGTAATGTACAAAATTTGAACATAGCCCATGTAATCATGAGCCAGTGCTTCATGTATAACCCACATATTTGTCAATGCTGCGATCACATGACCATTGTGTTAATGGGAGTAAAGAGGAAAGCAGTCCCCGTACAGACGCAGATTGCGGTGTTTGATGGGTCACAAAACACAGGACTTTTCTTAAGGAGACATCTTTGGAACTGTCCGAACTTCGAGTCATTTGAAGGTACATCATCACCATGTTTCTGTTCCTAAATATGACCAAAGTAACTTAAAGTTTATTAGAGACATTTCTCGCAAGTCCTAGTTTCCTAGTATTTTGTGAGTCACTCTAATGTGCCACCCAACCTGGCATCTCGGGAACCTTTAATTAAAGGCAGGTGTGCTGAAGTGAGTGTGGAGCGTGGAAGATGCCACAGGGTTACAGTCTTTGCACCATAACACAGTGAGTACAATTAAACCAAAGTGAATTTATATCTTCCGTTATGGCATCTGTGGGCGGCTGTTTTAAACTTATTTGTAAGCTGTGTTAAAGTTAATTACGTAAATTTCCATCAACTACATAACATCATTTGTTGGGCACTAATTTTGTGGGAAATCATACAAACCGGTAGGTGAGGATAAGATGACTATGTTCATCAGCTAGTCTTCAACTGTGTCTGTCAGCTGTTTGCTGCTGAGCTGGTAGACTACAGTGTATGTGAGCAGGTAGAGTACAGTGGTTTTTTACAGCTTTTTTTCCAGAAAACAACGCAATGAGGGCGTTGAGAGTGAACCAACACAATAAATGTGCCATAAAACCAAAACAATGAGCTAAAAGAGGCTAAAATACTCATCGGAGCTGCAGACAGCAAGACAGTAACAATTCCCCGAATCCACGGGACGGTCCAGACCTTGGTTTTTGGTAGCTTGTGGGTGATTAAGAAAAAACCGATTAACAGTAAATTCAACAAATTTAGTGCCCCACGTTGCTGTTTTCCAAGCTACTGTAGGTGTAATACTTCACGTGACCTGCGTGAGCGCGGCAAGGAGGGGAAGAGTGAATCAATGTGCTGTGGTGCAGCTCTACAATTAAATAAGATTTTACCCATTTTAAATAGTAAACTAAAAACAGTATGTGGCATGACACTCAGTGTTGATATTATCGCCTGTCGCCACAAACAAATCAATGTGTGGGAAACAATGACAGAGCGCCACCTGGCAGCATCATGAGAGCTCAACGGGATCGCGGTGGCAACAGTTCAGGGAGGGGGTGTGCTGGACATAGGGACCGTAGATGTTTGTGTTGTGGCTTCAGTCTTGGTCTGTTCCCCCGCCCAACAGATACTGTGTTTATCACTACAAGCAACCTCTTTACATCAAAGAGTCAGCTGATGTTTTGCCAATATCTGCATATTGATTAGCAACCCTTTAAAGACAGTTTGACGTCATGTTTGCTGCGTCTCATTTACGTCACATGAACGTCAGATCTTGTTAATTCAGACAGCAGTTGGTACCAAAGTGCAGCTGGTCAAAAGGACATCATTTGTTCTGTGTGAAAAAAGCTCAAACGTTCAGACACTCTGTCATCTTTGTAAATAAAACATAACAATAGTCACGTCACCCTCCTCAGTCAAGGGTATATTTATGAATCATTTTAAACATCTGAGTGTTGTTTATAACAACCATCAGACTGGAAAATCAAAAGCATGGACGGTTATTTCAGAGCAGCTGCCTGAAAATATAGGTTGTTATCTATGAAGTCCTGGAGACTGATTATAACTTTGTTGGTGTTCAAAAATAACATCTGCGAATTATCGGGCATCAAAACAAAATCATAAATCTTAAAGGATGTCAAATATTTTTCTTTCTTTCCAAAAGAAGCCAACAGGTAGGAGGAGTGAAGCTTTTCTCCAGCCTGAAACTAGATTGTAGGAGAGAAATTGGACCTGTATCTTGTTAAGAAAAAAGAGTTTCCCTCTGAGAAATAAGATGCAGCCCCTTGTGAGTTTTAGACATTGTCTCCGACCGAGCAGCACAAACACAAACAGCATCCCTTCCTCCTCTGTTCGATTGCTCCTGCAGCCCAAACCACACAGTTGGAGCGTCTCCAGTGTGTTTTGTGACTTGTTCCATCTACTATTGATTGTACCTTGACAGCCTGTTCCATCTTAATGCCCTCCACAATGTCGATGGGCTCTTTCACAATGGCATCTGGATTTTCGGCGGCGACATCCTCGATATTCACGCCACCCTGCGAGCTGCCAATCAAGACGGGACCCTGTGGGACACAAGAAGGAGTGATGAGATTGTGCTAAGAAAAATCTGTGAAGTCTGAGTTTCAGATTTCAGTCTGTCATTTCACTCTGAAGAATAATTTCCATCCAATAAAGCAAACTGAATAATGAATCTCACCACACAAAGAGTGTAGTTTTTCATAAAGGTGGACTTATTTTAAGGGCTGTAATTAACAATTCTATTTATCATTGATTCATTTTTTTTGTTAATGATAACATAAAATAAATTAAAATGACAATTCCAGTTTCTACCACTAGATGACATCTTAAAATACTTAGTTTGATTTTAGTTAGTTTGAAAAGATGTTTGATTTCTAGTCAAATAAGAAAGCAATGCAGCATAACCTCAGATTTAGTAAGGCGTAACATGATGAACTTTTGGTATTTTAGCTTGAAAATGACTCAAACTATGACTTGATGATCAAAACAGGTTGACACAAATCAAGAGGTGAAGAAAAAAATGACAGAAACTGAAAATACCCCCTCCTTCTGCAGCTCTCCCCTCTCTGTCCTAAGCCCCTCCCACCAGACGACCACCGACGTATGCATGCGTTTCAAGCAGTAACCCAGTGTTTAATATTTTCATCTTATTTCAAATATATTCACTCCCGCTCTCTCCCTCTGTTCCTTTTATACCACAAATAAGACAAGCATTAGCTGCTAGCCACCCCACAGTCCCCCCGCCTCACTCCCCACCACTGTGGACTGCTTCACCAGGAGGAGAGCAGGCAGCAGCTCAGGAGATGAACTTTAAATGGCAGCTATAGCAGCTTCATTTAACCAACGCAAGACCCCTACTGCTGGGTGTCACAGTGGGCAAGAAGCCAGTGGCCGCACCCAGTCTAACCTCTGTAACAGCAGCAACAGAAAGTTTGCTGATCTGGCGGGGAGTTGGGGCTGCGCGGTCCCCCAGAGCTGGAGTTTGTGCTGGCTGGTATCGAGCTGCTGTGACCACTGAGGGTTCATCTCCAGAGCTGCTGCCTGCTCTCCTCCCCAAGAGGTGGTCTGTAGCGGCGGGAAGTGAGGCAGAGGACACGCTGTGATTCGAGGCTCTAGCTAACGCTAGCTACATAAACATGAAATTGAAGCTTTAATTGTGAGCTTTTGGATCCAGTTGGCCAAACTTTTGGCAATATTTTCTCTCCATCTGTGAAACGCTTCACCAATTAGACACATGCTGTATTTAGTGTATTGTCAGACTCTCTTCATAAGTCCGTCCTTCTTTTTTGGGTTGCTTTGTATTGTAGGCTGTTGTTGTCAATACTAGAAGAGCAACTTTCTCTGAGGACTGTCCCCCATTGAATCGGGCTTTTACCGAAGGGACGTGCACGCACATGTGTATTTGAAGAACAGCCAGTAGGAACACTTTCTTTCTGAAATGGCCTGTGATTGGCCAAAGTCTTACGTCACAGGCTAGATTTCCTAAAGCCTGAAAACAGAGCCAAGAGGAGGTGAAGTTTTTCCTTAAGACCACTTGAATTACAACATGCTCAAATGTTATTATGGATTTTTTTTTGCCCAGTGACACCAAAATAAATCTGCAACCCCAGCTTTAACTTCTGTTAATCAAGTGATAAATAAATAAACTTATAGTTTCAGCTATGTGTTTTTTAGATAGATATTTCAAGACTTTCCAGACTCATGTAAGAAAATATCTGTCTTTTTAGCTGCTAAATGTGCTGCATTGTTCAACAGCTAGTCCCTAACTACGCCAAGAGGAGCTGCAGATCCAGGTTTATCACTTGAAACACCACCAATAAGGCAGGCAGTGAAGAAATGTTTTTGGCTGTTTGTTGTCCCTGAAGTTTATGTTCCATTTTCACAGATGAATAACAGATAAGTGTTGAAAACCATTTTGGCCCTTCCTTCACACGACCTCTGCACACTGACAGTAACTTATAAAGCAGAATCGTGAGCAAACTACATGTTAATCTCAGAGGTTACTACAAGTCCTCGTATCTACTCATCTTTAAAGGGAGGCAATTTACATAACACACTCCATCTAATAAAAGGTTTTGTTCCACCTGAGGAGTTTCTTTTGTCTTTTCTCTGCTGTAGGAGTGAAGATTAAGAAGACAGATCTCTGGTGAGTATCGTCATTATCTGTGGCATGTATAATGTATAATAATGATCCCATTATGTATGTACTGTATTACTGTATTAATGTCTCCAAAAAGAAATGAACAGGGAAACTAACCCAGGTCTTTTTTTGCCAAAAAGCCCTCAGACATCTGGGGCCATGTTCACAAAGTACCTCATGTTACCACTCAGATTATTTTTTTTGATTATTTTCCCCCAACTGTCTGACCAGGTAATCACCAGGTAATTCAGCAATGGCTTTGAAATCTTCCTTCTCTGCATCTTTCACTATGTTTCTGTTTCTTTACCACTCTTGACGAAGGTCCAGGAGGAACGAAATGTCAGTGTCACTAATGAATTGTGAAGCTGAGCAAGAACAGTGTGCAGGATTTTCTGCTCTAAGACTCAAGTGATACTTTCCAACGCACCTGGATCTGAGACAGCTGGATGTGCAAATACCTTTTTTCAAACTGATTCTTTACAACTAAAAAGTTAAAACTGAGAAGACCCTTATCTTTTACCTTTAGCCTCAGAATGTTTTGTGAAATACAGCACCTTGTTTTAGGATGTGGGATGAGAGGTGTGCTTCACTGAGGCAGCAGAGAAATCCAGTAAAAAGACAAATGTGGCGACAAGAAACTGAACATGTGAATAATGACCAGTATGAGGATTTTGACTCATTTTAAAATGTGCATAGCTACAGATTCCCTTCTCTAAAACACTTCTCTGATGTGAGATGCAGATTTCTACAAGGTCAGTGAGTTAAATGAACTTTAAAGTCTTTCAAATCACATCAGTGCCCATTCTGTATTAAGCTGAATGAGGACACTTCTGCAGGCGCTGTCTCCGTCTCTACAATATGAGCTAATTTGCATTTAACATATATAAAACAGTGACCTGAGACCACTGCAGTCTGTGCTGAAAAAAAGACCATTCCCATTATTTTTAAGTACTGTGCTGCCACCTAGTGGTTTAATTTAGAACAACAAGCAAACATCTGTACATGATGACTTCCTTTTGTCAAAGTGTGCATTAAATTACTGAGAGAAGAATATACATATTCTTAATTTGGTCTTTATGAAGTTATGGTCTCCTGTACATTTGTCTGTTATTAGAGCCGTTTCAACAGGGAACAAAATTTAAACTGGGCCTTCAGCTACAGCAACAAGTACCACCTTCATCAAGATATGGCACTGGTTTTGCTTTTGCTCCTTGGTTGTTGTGGTTGTTGTGGTTGTGAACATTAAATTGTAGTTACTGTACTTAGTGTTACTGTAATCTGAAGCATTCTCAGGCACAAGAATTTATTTCGGGATAAATAAATAAAGTTCTTTTTAATTTAACTGAATTGAAGACACTCAGCTATGCAGAATATATTAAGATGGATTCATAAGTATATGTATGTATATATATACATATACATATACATATATACATATATATATATATATATATATATATATATGGTGAGAGTCTCATCATAGGTAGCATTGGATTTTGGATTTCACCTGTTATCACCTCTGCAACACTAAACATATGCAGTGTTTCCCACAGGATTATAATCTATGTGTGGCAGCAGCTGGGGGGTGGAGGTCAGTCAGTCTAACTTTCTGTTTTTTGTTTTATCTTGCCTGTGTGTCCTTGTGTATCTCTCTGTCCTCTCTCTAAAGTCGGAGATTTTTGCGGGTCCACTAATGCAGCAGTTTGTGGATTTTTAAGTCGTGGAGTAGATAACTAATCAGTCTGATCAGAGCTGATCAGAGCTGATCAGATCAATGGATGACAGGAGCAGCTGTTTGTGAGTGAAAGCAAACTCTGAGGGTTAAGTTACACTTTGACTGTGCCTGCTGTTCTGCTGCTTCATCTGTGCAGCAAATAATATCCAAACGGTATTTATATTCCAGCAGCACACCTCAGAAACAGTCCAGCATCAAAAATAGGAAATCTAAATGTGGCAGCAGATGTTAAAATTGTGGAGGCCGGCCACAAATAAATGACTGTGTGGGAGCCTCTGACATGTATTCATGAGAGGATTATGGGACAATGGGCCCCAGGGCACAGCTATGTAGAGGCCCCCACCACCTCTCCTACATAGGAGCTAGACACACAGACTTTGTGGTGGTTTTTTGTCATCTTTTTGTAGCCATTAGACATCTCTATGGGGTTTCATTTATCTTTGAGGCAAAGTCCTGTGTCCAGTCAGGTAAAAGGTGATTCATTGGTGGGATTTTGTCCTAATTTTATTTCCATGTTCGGATTAACGAAGAACATGCAGGTCAGATTGAACATGTTGGATAACATATATATTAAAATAAAATGAGAATGATAATAATAACTTAGTTTAATGTTTAACATTTTAGTCCTCTGACTGCTGACTGTGTGTGTAGGCTCTGTCTTCTGCAGCAGCTGGAATATGAGAGCCGCTTCAGTCAGGTGTGTTACCAACAGGCATGTTAACTGAGGGGATGTGCTGCTCAACACGAGACTAAGCAAAAAATATTCATTTAAATTGTATTTCCTGAATAACACTTATTTTAAAATATAATATCTTAGTTTCACACGTATAAAATGTCCAAAAATGATCACTCCAACTGTGCTGCCTAACTGAATTATTTGAATAGCGCATAGTTATAATAGGATCTGCGGTTTTGAGACAGCCCGTGGATCACATATGACCAACTACTTGGTCAGGAGACTACCACATCTGAAATCGCTACTTACATTCATTCATTCATTCATAAAGAAGAGCCATCGCGGTGACCAGAAGGTTTGCAAAGTTCCTTCGCTAGAGACGTCTGCTATTTAAGAAAGTGTCTTTGTTCAACTACCTGTTTGTCTTCAGGGTCAAGAATCTCAACCACCATGAGACACTTGTAGGAGACAGTCTGACACAGAGGCTTAAATCTAGCTTCAGACCTATCAGTATCTAAATGTGGTGTGTGTGTGTGTGTGGGTGTGTGTGTGTGTGTGTGCCTTCTCTCACCTGGTAGGACCTCTCCATGGTGATGGCGAAGTAATACTCTCTGCGTGGGTACCTGCGCTCACAGATAAACACCTGGTTGCAGATGCGACCTGCCTCCCCGGTCTGCTTAGTGTACAGCTTTCGACCAATCATCTGGGAGGAAATGTCACGGGCCTCTTCTGGCCTGAGGAGGAGGAGGAGGAGGAGGAGGAGGAGGAGGAGGAGGAAAATGATAGTCAGAGGAGACGTCATGTATGGTTCCCCCGCATCACATCTAATAAGTACAGTCTAAGAATATCACCTATCTGAGTGACGTTTAAAGAACCTCTGGTTACAGAATAATAAAACAGAAACAGTTACTAAACTGAGGTTTCTGAATCGACACAGCCGTCTGTTTTTTCGTTCCTTACATGCAGACTGAAGATAATTTTAATCTCCTCCTCCATGTTCTTGCAGCTCCTCTGCAGCTTGTTTCTGCCACACTGGTGACATTTGGCATGTAGGTGGCATTTTACAATTTCAGACAGTCAGCTGTGCCAATTAAAACTAATGCAACACTCTACTGATGCCTGCAGCACCTCAGCTATCAGACGTGAAGTTATAACTTTATTTCTGCGGTACACATCTTGGAAAGATGTTTCAAATTTGGAGAAATCTGGAAAAAATATGGATTTTGTAGATGACAGTTCACAAAAAGCAAAAGCCTCAGATTACTGTTGTGTCGTCCTATTTTTTTCCCCCTCAGTGTTCTGATCTAAAGACAGAGACCCTTTAACCTGTGCAGATATAAAAGCTCTCTGAGGTAAATTTACAGTGCCCAGCAGCGACCTGCAGCTAAGAGACAAACCACAAAAAGGAACAAACAAACTGGGCGGGCCACATGAGGTAAGAGCAGCAGATTATTTTTTCTTGTTTCTGGCATTAGATTTGCGTTGGATGACAAAAGCTGGAAAACTTACGAGTAGACGATCCTCACTCCTCCCTTCAGTCCGCCCTCAAATGTCCCCTTTCCTCTGCCACCAGCCAGGACCTGAGCTTTCACCACCAGGTCCTTTGAACCTGACAGAGAGGACTCTGATGATGACTTCTGCACACCAAACCTCTGTTTAACATCACACCCTCCACACAGCTTGAAACAAGTCCATCAGGCAGACAGAAGACAAACTGACATGTATTGTGATAATCTATTAATACTAACAGTTAAAATCAAATATTTTTTTATCACTGTGAACTGAATGTTTTTGGGTTTTGCACTGTTGGTCAGACAAAACAATCTGAAGATAGCACCTTGGCCTTCAGGAACACTGTGATAGTGAAGTAAGAAGCAGCTCTGTCATTTCTTTATTTTGTAATTATGGGGATTTTAAATGTGATCTATTTTTTTTTTAAACCAGCCACTTCAGTCTTAATTAGTTAAAAGGCATTAGTGACGATTTATTGTTTAAGATACTCGTTAGATGTTTTGACAGAAACTTGAAATGAAGGAATGAATCATCTTGTCAGCATAATCCAACATGATGACTCATTACAAGTCTTTGTCTTTATGTCACCTGATCAATGTTGGTCCAATGTTCCCTCTCTTTTAGCTCTGCTTTTGGTCTCCACCAACTCCAGAGGGAGACATCTATCTCTGCAGCTGCTAAATGCTCCACTATGTTCATCAGCTACTCTCTAACTGTGTCTGTCTGCTGTTTGCTGCTGAGCAGGTAGAGCAGAGTGCACCTGTGGAAGAAGAGTACTGGGGCTTTTTACAGCTATTTCTTTCAAGATTTAAAAAACTTATCACAAGGCGGAATCTTCTCTAAAGTCAGATGTCACACACAAACAGGGTTGTAATTGTTAAAATAAACAATAGTATATAGAACAAAGGACAATTTGTATCTATTAGCGCTACCTATGGGGAAACTAAACCTCCATGATGTGGAACTCAACATGTAAAGGATGCTGTGGGTACAAAAAACAGTCTGTGCCTTTGAGATGACTCTCACTTTATGTAAGTGCTGAAGGTCATTAAGGTTAGCATTGGTTATCTTATAGCACAGTTTGACAGCTTTGTTCAGTTTGTTCCTATTGTTAAGACTAAGACTGCCAAACAGCAAATCATAAAAGAGGAAAGGACAAACTTCATAAAAGAAGAATAAAACATTTTCACTTCTCAACTTCCTTAAAAAAATGTTGATTTGCCTATAGCTTCTGTATTTGCCTCAAATTTAAGTTCCTCATCTAGGACAGTTCCCAAATACTTTTATTCCTGCCATTGGCTCACCATAATTTCTTTTTCCGCACATTTCTTTTATTGTAGCCACATTTATTTGGAGGAAGACTGGTCACAGCAGTTTACAAATTCATTAAGGACTGAAACTAGAGATGAGCAAGTAAACCATTATCTGTATCTGTGCTTGGAACAGGCAGAGTTTATGCCAGAAGTGGGGGTGGGGTTTAAATCAAAAGTGGGTTGGACCTGATTGATAGTTGTTACTTTAAGCCTGAAATTTATGTGGCTTAATCAGAAGTTGCAGTAGTTATTACCTGTGAGAAAAATATTCACAGAAAAACCTCAGAATTGAGCTCCACATTGTTTTTCTATCACAAAAGTAATAGATTACATACAGCTTCCAAAATGAGGATTTTCCTTAATTGCGACACATTTTACTTGTGTAATACTCGTACTTGTAAAAAGTACAGTATTTGTACAGGATATTCATTTCATTTGAGTATTTGGCTCAACCCTGCTGGAAACAACTCTATGAACATTAAAAAATCAAATCAAATATCAATTCTGGTGTTTCCTCTGTCTTCATTCTGCAGCGGTGTACAGTTTGTGCATGAGTCTATGGGCGAGGAAAGTGTCTGTGGTTAGTTCATGTCTGTAACGACAGCAGGACAGTTGAGTGTGTGCGGTCTAAACTACTTCGGTCAGTTGAACAGATGACGTGAAGATAGTGTCACCAAGCTACAGCACATGAATTCAGTGTTAATGTGTTTTCAGCTGAGCCAGACCAGAGAGTATTTGGTTAAAACAGATCAGTGACGCCATTTTGTCCTCGTTCTTTTTGGTGAAGTTTGCTGAAAGTTATGTAATGTAGTGTTTTATGTGGAGCCAACACTGCTGTGGACTCCCTCAAACTGGTCATATGATGACTATGAGGGCATTTGGCCTTGTATGATCTGATTAATCTGGAATGCAGTAAACACAGCAGTCATAATTTTGATTTAATAAAAATTCCTGGCCTTTCCTCGTGGTGTTCTTCACCACTGTGTTGGAGGAAGGAAAAAACAGGAGTGAGAGGTGAAGCAGCTTAAAAAGTGACAGATTTTGTTGTGCAGTGGATCTAATCTATGCAGATGTGAAGAGTTGTTCCTGGGGATTGTGGACTTATTAATATTTTGAAAAGTAACTTGATACATTTTTAATAAAGTTAAAAGTGTTAAATTTGAGAACAGAATCTGGTGAGGTGGTAGGTGGAACAACTGTGTTTAAGTGAGACCCTCAGGATAGAGCAGTCACCCTGGGGAAACACTAAAACCCAACCAGTGAAGTTGTAGCCTGACAGATAAACAATGAGCTTGAAGTCACTACAAAGCTCCATAAAACCCAGAAGAGTAACTGGTGCAACCTCTCTACTATCCTGTAATTATGTAAGTCAGGTGTCACCTGATCCCACTGAGGCAGGGGGAGGCTATGTTTAGACTGAGTGTGTGTGTGTCCGTCCTCACACTGAACAGCTGTTTAAAATGCCCTCACACACAAAGGTCATGAGATGTCAGGAAAGGCACACTCTGGGTTGGTCACTAAGAACGAGGCCTGGGTGTGGAGCCCTAACACTCCTCTGGTAGCTACTTAAATGTGTTTGTAAAAGTGAGTCAAAAGTTTGCATCAAACGTCTGGTTACATGTTATCTTGTTTAATGATTCTATCATCCCAGTTACTTTATCAAATCAAAATGTTGACACTTTCACAAACTATTTATTCAAAGTTACTGCACGGCTGCTTGTGAAACTGCCACCTAAACACATGGTGATTATCTGTAGAGATAAATGTGTTTGATACTGATATTATTGGCACTTAATCCAGGCTCAGTGCAGCTTACCGATCTGCTTGGCGACAGAGTACGCCTCCTCCGAGGAGCTGGCCACCATGCCGGCTGGCACAGAGATGCCGGCCTCTTTCAGCAGCCCGATGCTCATGTATTCATGTAGGGAGAGGTTCCTCTGCTGCTGCTGCTGCAGGTGGGACACATGGCCTCCGAACAAACCTGAAGAACCAGCGAGAACCTGGAGCGACAAGATGAGCAAGGAGAAGACACAAGAAATGTTCTGTCAAAAAAAAGAAATGAACCTCCAACTAGTGTTGAATTAAATGATTTATTCCAGTTTGATTTTATCTTTGTCCTTCACAGCTTATTTTCACTTTTTTACTTATAGAAGTTATAGTCTGAAGATTTCAACTCTGGTTGATTTGGGGACATCTGTGGTTACCGTGGTAACAGTAAAAGCAATTTAATACAACAGCAAACACTCGCTGAGCAGCCTCTCTGATAAACAACCAGAAGATTAACTGGTGTAACTGGATTACATGCTGCACTGTACAGTCCATCCCTCCCGTGCAGGAACAGCTGACTCCACCCCGAACAATAAAAGCCACTATATAGAGTTAATTACTCAATGTAAAAAATTAAATGACTGTTCCTGAGAACATGTCGACCATAAATGGCATCAAAAACATTTAATTTCATGAGAATATGAAGGACTGAAACTGAGACATATCTGAATGACAAGGAAAAAAAAAGACAGGAGGCAAACTGTTACTGAGAAGAAGAGAGAAACCAGTGGATATTTTCCACACTTAACACACACACGCAAAAACAAAAGCACGCCGAGTTTCTTTTTTACAACAGAGGAGAAGTGTTTGCAGTCAGCAGGGGAACACAAGCAACACTGGAAACTTGATGAAGGAAATGAAAGCAGGAGAGCGTGTAAAAGTCTTTCTCAACTCATAGTGAGTCAGCTGGAGGAAAACATGATCATCTGGGAAAGCAGTGAGAGTCAGTAATGCTGGTCTGTGAAGTGACGGAGGTGATGGTGTACATACTGTCTGCTGCATCAGTGTTTATACAACAGACTGCTGATTGAAAACAGGGCAAAAATAGAAAGAAAAAGGGCAGATACTTCAACTTGGTGTCAGATTTAAAAAGACATGTTTGGCTCCTGTTTATAGCTTCAACACACAGCTGTCTGTCTGCACTCTGTTTGGCTGCTCAGACATCCTCAGGGCTGAATTGGACGGAGGGCAGACTGCTAATTGGGGCAAAAACTTTCTGTTCAATTATAACTGAAAGTTAAATTAAAGTCAACAGTCTGGGTCCTGATCACGTCACACAGGCTGCAACCATTTGACATCACTGATGGTGCCATATTGAAACTGGGACAGTCTGACCTGAGGTGACGGGCTTACAGATAGCAAGATCACAAAAAATTCAAACGTCTAGAATAGTTTACAATTTTTTGTTGAAGTTGACCCCTGAATGGTCAAGAGCCTGATGTGCCAAAGGAAACCTTCTTCTCACAAATCTGTGGCTGACTATCACATTATTTTAGATGCACTGACTGAATACTGATGTTTCAAAAAAGTCACACTTTTGTCTTAACTTTTTTGTCCTTGTCTGTCATCACCCCAACTCTCCCAAGCTTTGACGAACCCTGTATATCTCTCACTAAAGCTTCGATATCCAAAAACTGATATTTGAAACCACCCTAAAAATAACTATAATGACTGCTTGAAACACGATGCCTCATTGTACAGTTATAAAATAGTAAGAATCATCTCCATCCTGACCGACTGCAACATAAAAATGTTGTTTGTAAATGCATTGTTATACTCATCCAGTAGTATAATCTCTTACAATATTACTCTGACAGACCCTACATTGTTTTAACAGTAGTACTTTTACTTTGATACTTGAACAAAATGCTGCTATA
This sequence comes from Cephalopholis sonnerati, assembly GCA_019142605.1. Classification (NCBI taxonomy): domain Eukaryota; kingdom Metazoa; phylum Chordata; class Actinopteri; order Perciformes; family Serranidae; genus Cephalopholis; species Cephalopholis sonnerati. The sequence continues at coordinate 116,567 of JAGQAX010000081.1, forward strand.
ATACAGCAGTTTTACTAAAGTGCAGTTTTTACATGTTATGGAGCACTGTTACAGAGTGGTATTGCTATCTGGACTTGATTAGAGGATCTAAATACTTGTTTAACCACTGCAAGAAACTTTATAAGGGAAGTCAATAGTAATGTGGTTTTGATGACTAACAGCTTTCAGCTTTAACAATCAAATAAGTTTGAAAAACAAGTCACTGCATCACAGTAAAGCCATTTTAAACACTGGGAAAACACTAATTTATGATATAATAATCCAGATTCCAGATATCTAGTTTTATATACAGTAGGCTTATTGAGACCCCATGTTGAAATTCATTTTTCCCTCATCATTCTACACTCAACACCCAACAATGATGAAGTAAAAACAGGATTAAAGCAAATTTACTGATGACAGTAAACAGATATATGTCTTGAAATTAAGCTCAGGTGTCTCCCATTATGCTTGAATCTATTCAACTGATTGGCCATGATTTGGAAAGGGACACACCTGTCTATATAAGGTCTCACAGCTGACAAACACTGAGCCAGGAGGTCGGAGCCGCCTGCAGAGCTCGGGGACCAGACTGTGTTGAGAGAAGGCTAAAGGAAGTGGTCTGAAACCCCAGACAACACAATACAAACTTCTCTTGAGCTGAGCAATTCAGGATTTGTTTGCAACTTGCCTGACAATACTTGAGATATAACAGCAACATACTTATGGGTTTCCACCCACTGAGACTTGCTTGAACTTGTAATAAGGCAGTGGTGAAAGAAGTACTCAGATCCGTTGCTGAAGTACTGATACCACACTCAGGAAATACTCAACTACAAGTTAAAGACCTGCATCCAAAACCTTACTTAAGTAAAAGTATTTAAGTATTATCAACAAAATGTAATTAAAGAATGTTTTCCTCTTCTGTCTGATGTTTCTGGACTAATATTCCTGCTGCATTAATGAGTGTGTGTCATTTCACTGCTGTAAATGTTTAAGGTTGTGCTCATTTTTACTCCTTTATATACTGTGCGGTAGTTTAATCTACAGCAATGCTGCAGTGAAGATGTATTTTCCAGCTGATCCAAGAGAGTTTTAAAGAGTTTATTTTAGGGATGCATGATAATATCGGCCGATATCGGCTTTAAAATCAACTATTAGAATTTCCAAACACACCTTTTCTTATTTTGCATAATAAATTAATTTCACATACATTGAAAAGCACTGCATTTATGTCTCCATCTGCCTGTGGGCCATCACGATAAGAGCATGCAGTATAATATGATGGTAATTCCACTACAGAAGAGACCTGATGATCACTAAAATTAGGTGGGGAATATAGTGGATGTATTGATATCGATCACATGAGTTGTTTTATGTCGGCAGAACGGCAGAACATCCCTGGTTTATTTAGCTTCAGGAGGAGGAGAATTTTCTCAACACATATCCTTCAGTTTATTACAAACATTCTCCATCGACACATCTGGAGATACACGGTTTTTACTGGACAGGAAGGGGAGGAAAAACTGTCATCTGAAACGTAACGACAGCTGTCAGATAAATGCAGTGCAGAAGACGCATAAAATGGAAATAATCAAGTAACAAGTGCCTTAAAGGGACAGTTCAGATTTTTTAGTGGGGTTGTATGGGGTACATATCTATTGTCAGTGCAATACATACAGTAGATGTCAGTCAGCACACTTCCAGTTTGGAGAAGCAGGCTGGAGTCTGACATGGAAGCTAATCAATGTACTGCTGTGGACGAGGGCAGCAGCAAAACATGTTTTAACCTCCTAAAATAGCAGTATCAGTTCAAGTGAGCTCTACATTGGGAGTATTTTCAACACTTTACTCTTTTCAAAGCCGTCGTAAGTAATGACAGAGGGATTACTGCTGTATGACTCTATACAAATGTTTTTTTTTTTCCTAGGAAAATCCTGCAGAGTGTGTATTTAAATCTGTTGCTGACTTCAGGCTCATTGAGCAGCTGCAGAAATGTGTCAAAAGCTCATTTCACCAAAAACACAATCTTATTAACCTCCAGTGAATTCTGTCCATGTAGGTAGTTTGGGATTAATTTGTCTGCAGAGTTCTGCCTCTATCCCAGAACTACGGAGGTGAATGGACTTTAGTTTGTGTTGCTCACAGCACTGACAATTCTTCACCCACAGATGTCACTTACAGCAGTTTTTTAAACTTATTTTCTACCATAAAAGGCTCCAATACGACTGCTACAGTTGAATTTTTTGTCACACTGTGAAGATGCTAATCCTAGCATTTAGCTCAGATGCTGCATCTTAAAGGGACAGTTCAGATTTATTTTTGAAGTGAGTTTATATGAGGTACTCATTCATCAGTGTATGACCTAGAGTTGATGTCAGCTGGCACGCCCCAAGTTTGGAGAAACAGGTTGGAGCACTGGAATGGAAGCTAAGCAATGTACTGCTGTGGACAGGGGCAGCAGCAAAATGCATTTTTGCTACCAAAAAAATCACTGTCAGTTCAAGTGTGTGCTATATTTTCTTAATATTGATAATACTTTCAATAATTTTACTCCTTTACCTTGGATTTTCGACAGGGAACTGAAACTGTTATATCGCTCTCTTCAAAGCCAGACTCCATTGAAAAAAACAGTGATTTAATACTGCTGAACACAGGAGCTGCTGGTCTACTGCTGCTTCGGCCAGTTAGTTTATTGGTGTTACTGAGTGACTTCGGCTTTAAGAAGGGTTAGTTCAGTTTCGCCAAAGTCACACAATAACACTTAATAACTAACTGACCAAAGCAGCAATAGACAAGTAGTTTCTGTGTTCAGCAAACTAAAATTGCGTTTTTTCTCAATGGAGTCTGGTGGCATAGAGGAGAGCAAAGATGGGGAACTTAAGCAGTTTACGGTTTCCCTGTTGAAACAGGCTGTGGAAAATATTCTCAATATAGCCTTCATTTAAACTAATATTGTCTTTTTAAGGCGAGACTATTCTAGAGGGGTAAAACACATTTTGCTGCTGACCCCACATCCATAGCAGTACATTACTTAGCTTCCCTGTCAGTACCACAGACTGTATCTTATCTACTCCTGCCTGCTTCTCCAAACAGATGGCGTGCAGACTGACATCTACAGTATGTGACACACTGACTATGGATAAGTACCTCATACATCCCCAACTCAAAGAATCTGAACTGTGCCTTTAAGTACAGCACTAAAGTAAATGTACTTCGTTACTTTCCGCCCCTGCTGCAGTGTGTTGACAGCCTTTCTCCGCAGTGAAAGCTCATGTTAGTCACTGTAGCTGAGCGGATTTATGCGGCTAACTTTCCACAGGAAGACGCGGCGGGACAGATGCGGCGGTGGCGCAGAGCTCAGCAGCTTCTCCTCCGCTGTGAGGGTGGAGGTCACCGGGCTGCAGCTCCCTGTGTTCACCGCGCAGATTCACCTCCGTAAACACGGTTTACAACAACACACTGATGAGACAGACTCAGAGGAGGATACATCGGTAAATCAAAAAAGGATTACGTCTGTGTTAGCTGATGTTTCTGCTGGGTCACTTCACAGTGACAGCCGCGCTAACGCTAGCTCCGCGCTAGTTAGCACATTAGCCGTAACAACCCAATGAAGATGTGCTAATGTCAGATTTGACCCTGTCAGGTTTTGGGGGGAGCTGTAGTCTTTACGGAGGGCGCAGCGGTCTCACAGGTACCTGCTCTGGAAGCTAAGGACCTTCGCTTCAATACGGACACGCACTCACCTTGGAAGCGGAGCTGAGAGTGTTTCTGGCCCCTGAATTTCTCAGGCTAGCCGTCAAGCGGCCGCAGATCAGGGACGTCGCCATGTCTCCCTCTAAAGCGGAGGTATTAACGCGCATGCGTGGTGAGCGGCAAAGACTGCTTCCTCGGTGCCGCCTTCCAATGCTATCGGAAGTTGTACGATTATTTCAAAATGAACGCTCAAAATAGCTCAGTAAACATGGCTGGGGAAAATCTGGGTTATATAAAATATGAATACCGAGAGGATACACACTTGTTACCAAATGGCTGTTTTAAAATAAAACTCTTACACTTCAAAGCCGTCATACGTGATGACCGACATGCCAATACAGATTCATAACAATCACTAACGGTGAGATTTGCAAGGAGTCATTGAAGGCAGCAGCATCATGGCCTTGGCACAGTGTAAATATAGCCTCACTCTGGCCTTTCACCTATATTGATACCATCATTGCTGCATAATAACAAGGAATTATAAGTGTTTATCCAGATAAACTGACTGAACTCATATTTGTAAATGCATAACAGACTTAACTTTGTTTTTTCAGGGCTTCTATTTTAAATCAACATGTACAGTTTGTGTTTAACTCTGAGGTATATGAAATGAGAGCGTGGGTCAGAGAGTTTACTCATGACTTTTTGTATCTCTCCACCAGGTCAAACCATTTTAGGGTTAACTGGAACTTAATAGACTGTTGAAAAGTTTGTAATCTGCTGCCACAGAAGCTTGACTGGATCGAGTCAGATGTGTGAGAGGACTTCGCTATATGTTTGAATGGTATTTGATGCTTCCAGGCTGTAGTATGTCCCTTTACTTTCATTGGTATATGTGCTCTCATGTTTATAAGATTGAAAAGTGCTATAAAAATAAAATTGTTAATTAAATTAATTAAAAATATTCCAATACAGCAGGCCTGTTGTTTGGATCGTATTAAGTGTATCTGACAATAAAATATCTGGTTAAATAATTTATGAAAGAATGAAAACTTGATCTTATGGATGTGACTATCTCATTGGGGCCAGAGAAAGCTGGTTATACACAACGAAAATAAAAATAAAGCACTTGAAACCGATGCAAGGTGTTATATGAAGAAATGATCTTCAGAGGAAACAATATACATTTATAATGGTTTTTACATGATCTGTACCTGCATTTGTGTTTTTACCTTTCACCTTTAAAAGTCTGTTTGACACCATTCAGGTTTGTCTAAAGCAAACACACAACACAACAGAATCTGATAACCACAGGCAAAAACACACCGTTTCTATTCAAAGACTATTTATTTACAGGGCTGAGTATGTACAAGCTTATTTACACAGAGGTAAATTAACAGCACTTGTCTGTATTGTTATTTAACATTTAAAACTACACAAAGAAAAACAACGAGTCACAGATATAGTTTCAAACATGGGTCACCAAAGAGCAAGACAAGTCAAAGTTTGGGGTGTGTTTCTCTTTAAGCTGCAGTCTGTGTGTTTTAGAGGGATATTAAACTAATTAGACTAATAACATGTTCATATAGCAGTCTGGAATATGAGTTTATCTTTGTTAGTCTTGTTAATTTTGTTGATATTTGCGTACAGTTTGCTTAAACTGCAAACAAAGACCATAAGGCACCCTGGTTTGTTTAAACTCTCAAACTGGTGCAAATACAGGCTGCTTAAGGAACAGTTAGACTGGTATCCATGCTCTCATTATCTCTCAGCAAGAGAGTGAATATTTCCAAAATGTTGAACTAATCCGTTTAAGAAATGCAGGATCCCTCTAAGAACTGGCTGAAAACCCTGACACCCTCCTTCACTTCTTCCTCCATGCTGTCAGTACAAACTGTAAAGCTCTGGCTCTGTTTCCTCTGGAGCAGCAGCTCTCTCTGACTCTTTACAGATGCACAAACTGCAGGTTAAAATATGAAATATAACCCAGAATATCTGTGTGAACAGGCAGGCTTGTAAACAACTGACTCATTTAAACATCATCACCAGTCAGATGAGATTAAACGACTTATGTGCCTGAAGCTGTTTATAAAAGTACTGTAAGAGGTGTTCAAACACAAATATATGAAAACTAAATGCTTCTCTCACAAACTGACTCATTGACTAAAGATACATAAATGATGGTCTTAATTTAATAAAGGCTGTTGGGAGCTAAAGACCTCAGCTGATATGATGATAATAAATGATGCTTTAAAGGGAGTGGAGTCTCAATATTCATCTTTTCATCTCTGTCCACTTTAGGAATGAGCTTCTCCATTACTCCAGAGACAAACTGCATGCTCACAGAGTTCTACCCAACAGTCCCTCCACGATTTCACAGGCTTTTCTGGAATGTTGTGGCGTGAAATGCCTCATTTCATGACAACTGTGGGAGCAAGTGAAAATTGCAAAAACAGTTGCGACGCTGTCGCAGATTCAGAACCTGTTGTTATGTGCATTCATTGTTTCACAAAAAATTATTATCTATTTGTGATGGTGCGGGGCGGTGGGCAGCAACAGTTGATTTCTGCCATTCGATGCAGTGCTGAAGGATCATCTCTGTGAAACGCTCTCTTCCTGCTCTCTCTGCCCAGTTAAGACCAGCTAACACAGCAGCAGTGGCGGCTAACATTTGACAGCCCCAACAATCTCACAGACACTGAAACATCTCATCTCTGTCATCAAACCTGCATAGCTGAATATGCATTAACTGTTTCGACTACAACATCCTGGAGGGACTGTTAAGACACTCGTGTAGATCATGATTTGGAGTGACCCCCTGGGCGCCTCCTGTTAGAGGTGTTCTGGGCACGTCCAACTGGTAGGAGGCCCCGGGGCAGACCCAAATAATGATGGAAGGTTAACGCATCTCGTCTGGCCTGGGAACACCTTGGGATCCCCCAAAAGGAGCTAGAAGTGTTGGAGAGAGGGGCATCTAGAATACTTTGCTCAGCCTGCTGCCCACGCAACTCAGCTTCGGATAAGCGATTTAAAATGGATGGATGAAACGTGTCATTAAAAACAAGAGAGTGGTTTGTAATTATGAAAGTTAATTTTGTGCTTCACTGTGTTTGAGTCCTATTTGATCTGATGTTGCTCAGTGGTGACCTCACTCTCTCACTTACACACACACACACACACACACACACACACACACACACACACACACACACACACACACACACACACACACTCTGAGTCTCTGTCTTTCAGTCAGAGTCGCTGCTGCTGCTGGAGGAATCTGTCGACATGGCCTCTACGTCGTCCTCGTTCTCCTTGTTGTGACCCGGAGGCTCCAGGCCAAAGTCGTTGCCGTGGTGAGGAGGCAGCATCCCTACTGAGACGTCTGAGGACTGCCAGGGGTAGTGAGGTGTCAAGACGTCTGAGCACAAACAGAGAAGAGACGGTTATTCTGTGAATTCACGCAGGTAACAGATGCAGCGGAGGACTCTTACTCTGAACATCTGTCGACTGGTTTGGACAAAATCAAATCCTCCACCAAAGAAAACAACAACACAGCAGAAACAAAATGGCCTCTCAGTCGGAATATTACAACTAACAGGTATATTCACAGCATAAAAACCTCTTTAAACAACTTACCTGGCAGCCTCCCAGCAGCCAGAGCGTCACCTGGCAGATGTCCGTTCACGCCATTGGTCGGCAGGTTGGCCATGTGACCCAGCATCCCACTGCGCATTTCCAGGTCAGTAGGGTATGGTCTGCGTGGATCACCTGAGAACAACATGTGTGTTAACAGTGGAGTTAAAGCTGAGAGCAGGAGCAGGAGGAGCAGGACTCTGGTTCCTACCTGGTACCCAGTTGAGCGGCGCACACACGGCGTTGCTGGCACTGATTCTGTGAGCGTACTTGATAATTTCCTCTGACGAGATGCTTCCTGCAGAGAACAAGTCAAAAAGCTGTCAGACACAAAACCAGAGTCAACAACAACCACAGCGTTCATCAGAGAGTGTGTCAGCTTACCTTTCCTGGCTTTGTCAATGGATTTGAGTTTCTCCTTCGCCTGGTAAACAGCTGTGGCCTGAAAGAGAAGAAGGACTTAGACCAACAGAAAAAAACTGCAGTGACCCGTGTGAAACATGCTGAGGTATCAATGCTTGTCACTTCTTAACAAGTAAATTTCTATTATTTATCTGCCAAATTACAAACACTATAAACTCTGCTCAATAACATCAGAGCAACACTGGCTCAGAGTGCATGTTGATGTGCAACAAAACTAAGGAATGTCAATGTAAAGTAAGTTGAAAGTGTCGTGACATGGACAGATTTGAGAAAATGGGCCCCTGGACGAGGATTGGGTACTGAACTCTGTGCTTTTAAGGGAAACGACAGAATGGGGTTGTTATTACTGAGTACTGATTCATGTTAAATCAGTCAGTGCCAAATTTTGGCACATGAGAGCACGTCTGAGTGAGAGTGCTGTGGTGCAGCCGCCAGAGGTGTTTGTGGTCCCTTTAGACAATAGAGTTGGAACAAAAGTAGATCACAACCAGAATGTGGCGCAGCAGTGCCAGGAGGAAACTAGGCATGCGCAGTGTCACGGTATATGAAGGTAATTAGAAATTCTAAAGAGTCAGTATGATTTTCAATTCTGTCAAAAATACAGACGCTTCTCTTTCTATTAACCTCACATGGAGATGCTAATTTGAGGATGTACTGTATGTAGTGCACACCACTCGCCACTAGGGGTCAGTCTCTGTATCCCTTTGCTCAAGTGAAATTACCAATCCACACTCCATATTTGGTCCAGATACTGACCTAGTGACCCTCAGGTTCCCAACCCAAGTCTCTATGGACTGAGCTACTGAGACTGTCATGTCTCATGCAGCAGATACACTCTCATTTTTATCCATGCTGCTGTCTGTACTAGGGATGCACATGGTTAACCGTTTAACCGTTAACCGATAACAGGAACTTTGACCGATTAATACTATCGGTTAATTTTGTCTTTTAGCTACGTAAGTCAATCAACTCATGGGGGCGTGTCGACAGGTGCAACACATGCCATCACGTGCTTTCCGCCACAGTCCACTTCACAGCGAAGATGAAGAGAGCAAAAAGGAGTTCTGTGTGGGCAATGACAATGACGTGCGTCTTCATGCACGCTGGCATCATATGCAACATTAATATTACAGATATCAATGACGGCGCAGATGACACCTTAAGTCGCTGATTAATTCCAGTTGCCTTCATGTTGTACAGTAGGGGAGGGTGTGTATCTTTGTGCGCATTTACGCATGTGGCACAAATTTTTTTATCTCCAGACACGCCGCGGGTCGTCCAGGTTTACAGTGAAATGGTTCGGTATGAAGCCGCATCATCCAGAAAAACATTAAGCTCCATCAGAACTGTTTAGAAATCGGATTTCAGAAGCTAAAACTTTATTTTGGAAATTAATCAGAACACACAATTAAAGAAATCACCAGCGCGCTCGCTCTCGACATAATTTAAAAAGCAATAGGAGACGATTGAAGCCTACAGTACTGTTAATTATATCTAAATCTTGTAGCTTTTTTTACATTTTAGATGAGTAATCTAACTATTTGCTGTCATTGTAAATCTGCAGTTCAGCAACGGACAGCGCCGAGTCAGTGACTCACTCGGAGTAACGCACATTTCCTTACATGGAAAGCCTTGTCGGAATGGTGGGACGTTTGCGTGTCGGAATAGCGGAATGGCGGAATGTCGGAGTGGCAGCATGTAACCACTCAACAGGGCATTTAAATCTTATCGGTTAACGGTTATTAATCAGTTAAAGGGCGTCGGTTATCGGTCATAAAAAAAATTTAAAATGTGCATCCCTAGTCTGTACCTGCTTCGCCCAGGGTTGCGTCTCAGCTGTGTCTCATGGGTGTAACCGTGACCTGACACATTTATTCAGCTTCAAGTCTATTTTTTTTAAACAATATGTGCATAAATACAAACTTGATGCTCAGTAAAAAGGTGCTGGATAAATATATTTATCTACATTTTGCAACCTAGGCTGAGCAGAGTGTGTCGTCTCTGGACCGAGTCAAAGAGCCGCTCACTCTGCTCATGTTTATAATTCCACAAACTCTCCCTTCACTTTTGCACAGCAGCTGTATGTTTTTAAACTGATATTAAATTTCTTATTAAAGATGAAATGCAAGACAGAAGGAAAGGTAACACTGGGTCCAGGTACCAAATTCCATGTACCAGTGCTGGTACCTGTATCGGTTCAAATGTTAATGGTACCCAACCCTAATCTAGACAAGCAAAAGGCCCCCTGTCCTACAGAGGAGAACAGTATGTTTTGCTTCTCTTTATAATGTATTTTGTGTGTCTGCAGATATTCTGTGTGTTTTTGTTGTAGTGTTATGTCTCTTTTCTAACTGTAACTTTTCAACTAGAAATATTAACAGTCACTTCAAACAGAGGTCCAGGGGCCCCTGACCCCAATGGGCCCTTTCAGTGATCCCTCTATGCAATACTTTGTTCTTATTTGGTTGATAAATGTATTTTGGAGATCTTCTAGTCGGACAGATGGTTACAATTTATCACTTTAGAGCCAAGCAGTCTTTCATGATGACTTGTAGTCTTATTTCTAATAACACAATGTAGACAAGTAACAGTGCTGAATTTTCCTCTGAATTTTTTCAGAGGAACTTCTGTTCTTTTTTTCTGTTTCTGCCATAATTTTGGCTTCAGAACATTTCTTCAATCCAACAACAGTCATACCCAAAACACCACAAAATAATAAACATAAAGGTTGTAAGAAAAGAAGTACAGCAATCTTTGAATGTGTCAGCACTGTCCCGATCTATCAGAAGGGGATTTTCTACACCAGTCTGGATAGAGAAAAGAAAAAACCACCACCCACCAGGATGTGTTCGGCCTCCTTCAGCTGTTTCTGTAGCTGCTGGATGTCGCTGTCTCTCTTCTCCACCTCCTTCTCCAGCAGCTGCATCTCCTGGTGCACCTTCCCCTGCTGCTGCGCTACCTCCATCAGCTCCTGAAACTCCCTGTCCCTCTGCACCAGCAGCTCCAGGATCTGAGAAACACAAAGAAAAACACTTTTTACATAGAGGTTTGATTTGAATACATAATCACAGTCTCACTGTTGATGTGCTCCGGTACTTCCCCTCATTTTAGAGTCACCTACAGAGGAAGCCATGATGGAAGAGTCGCGTTACAATAACTAAACTTAAACCTGAACACTAATCTGTCTTTATAATTATGTGCTTTATAATTTTAACTTTTGTGCGTGTATAGAAACACCTTTCATTTGACATCAGTCCAGCATCTCTCTGACTGTAACTGTCAGTTTCAATGTGAAATCAGTGACTTCTTATTCTCATTTATCTGATGGAGTAGAAGTATAAAACTGCATATAATGGACAGACCCTTGTAAAGTAAAGGTTCTCTGAATTTGTACATTAGTAAATGTATTTAGTTACATTCAATCCCTGGTTTTCTTGTTACGGTGTCAGTAGTGAATGAAAGGATGTAAATATTTCCTCCGCCGCTGCTCATTGTTCTGAATGAGGCCGGTGTGTGCGTGTGTATGTGTGTGTGTGGTTCATTCCTCGGACTGTGTGTTGTGTTACCTGTGTGTCCTCTCCCGGCTGCGGAAGTTTCTGACTCCTGGACAGAGCCAACATCTCGATCAGCTCCCTGAAATAAAAACACACGCAGACAGAATTCAAATAACGGCTAACGTTAGCTAGAAGCACCGCTGCTGCTTCACGGGCTCTCACGAGCCGAATAAACGCGTCACACAGGAAATAACGTCACCGTAATGAACTTTGTAAAAGCGACAACAAGAAAACAGGCTGTGGGACTTTTTATATTACCGGGATAAAACCTCCAAATCATCCAACACGGACAGCAGCCGCTCTTTCGTTGATTTCTCCGCCATCGTCGCCATGGCTGGCTCACGTCGCTTCTGCGCAGGACAGGAAGTGACGTATGCCAAATCTTCTTCTTTGGGGTTTTTACCGGCAGTTTTTACAAACAAGTAGACAGATTGGAGAAAAAATAAAATATCTAAAATAAAACATTATCATAAGAAATTGAAGTGAACAAATAATAAAAATAAACAATATTAATTATTTCAATAATTAATTTAATTAATTAAATATAAATGGTCTTCAATTCAAATAAAATTATCTTCCACCTGTTAGAGGTTATTTTGCAGATTTTAAACTCCTATTTTTCAGGGATTTACAACATTATTTATTACAACAACATTTCAAATAGACTGGTTTTTGATCATTTTAGCTTTGTTTATATAATAATTTCCTGTAATTAGCTGTCTTAATCAGCAGACTTTCTGGTTTCTGTCTTGACCACTCTTGACACGTTACTTCTGAAATGTAACAGATTACTAGTTACCCTGTTAAAAATGCAATAAGTACCCATTTTAATTACATCACTAAAGTAATGTAAATTAAAACATGTGTTTACATTTCTAATTAATGTTTTAAACTGGTAAATAAAGCTGAATAATGTCAAGAAGTGGGCTCTGCCAAAGGAAGTCATTCCTGCACCGTAAAAAGATGCAAAGCAGCAGAATTATTGTTTTATTCAACATAAAAAACTTTTTACTGAAAATAATATTTTCAGATGTAACATGTAATCACTAACATTTTTATTAGTAACTGTAAATTAATTTCACATTTTTTTTTCAGTGACTATAACTGACTACAGTTACCTTTATTCTGTAATTTAGTCGTGTAATTAGTTACTCAACACTGTCCACAGGTTACATGTGATTTGAGATAGCAGATACATTCTATCAAGCAGCAGGCAGTTTATGGCGATCATCCTCGGGGCATGGCCTCATCAAGAGATGATGCTCAGGAGGAAGTAAAGAGCAACAGAACTATGCATCGGACGTATGACTAATCCAAAACTGCACAACTTTATTTATATAAAAAGGGAAAATATTATGATAATAAATTTACAATTTATAATATGTATTAAAAGGTGCAAACCATTGTAGGCTCATGGCTCTCTCTCCTCAGGTGTCTCCACTCGGTGTAGATGATATATATGATATATATGTACTCCTACCACTGGCCTTGGCCATTCCTGATGCGCAGCAACATTTCTGTCCTTATTAAGTTCTCATATTGCCATAAAATGTGTCAAATATCTATAAACTAAAATGACTGCCTCATGGCTGCATGCTTCTGTGAACCAGTCAACTCGCAGATGGGCCGGACAACCTGAAAACATAAGGCCTTCAGCCCCATGGCTATTGCCAGCACAGAGGCATGACATGTCTTCTCTGTCACATAAATACAGAAAAAATGCAAATGAAAATTATTATTATTATTTTTAACTTTACAGAACTTTTTAGCACTTACTGAATTTTACCATATCCCCAGCCTATAGTCGTCAGTTTATACAAGGACTGTTAACTCCAGCAGCTGAGGATGTTTTTTTTTTTTACTAGCCATACATTTAGAAGAGCTATAATTATTTTCTACCATTATTATGATTTACTGTCCCTGAGGTCATTTTCAACCCTGGTAGTTTGTAATTTCTGGCCTTAAAAAGAAAGAAAGAAAGAAAGAAAGAAAGAAAGAAAGAAAGAAAAAAGGAACTATAATTCCACTGAGATCATTTTGAGAAAGAGAAATGCAGAAATCTTCCTTTGAGCAGGACTGACTATTTTTGACAGGACCCTCAATTTAACCAAAGTTCAGTCACTGATTTTAAACTGAAGTGAAAAGATTTAATTCAATATTTATTATTTAAGTTTGAACACCCATATATTTGAAGTGTTCCCACTCAGTTTGATCCAAGAACAAAAGACGCACTTGTTTGGACAGTTGAGGTCTTTACTGATAAAGTGATGAGAAATACAGTGCATTATATACAGTATTCACAGCAGTTAAGGCGACATTAAAGGGACATTTCATGCATTTAAATTTGAGCTGCTGTACAACAAATTACACAAAAAAGGTTCACAAAGAGTTACAAAAGGGTATGTTACATCAACAAAAGAAGTCACATAAAAAATAAATTTCCTCCCAGTCAGAAAAGTACAAAAATGTGAGTACAGGCCGTTTATATACAAAATAAGAGACATTAAAAAACGACAACGCTGCTTCACGTTCAGCAGGATCGATTCACCACATTTACACAATTTACACCAGCGTCACATTTTGAAACTCTCTGCTCTCTCGTTTCAGATTTAAGGTGATTTCAGATTTTCTCAGTTGCCAAAACAAAGATATAAATATCCAAGATTAAAGTGCAGATTCTGTCGGGGAAGCAGCCGCTCTGCTTTTATTGCTTTTTCCCAAAAACACTGTGATGATGTGATGCAGACGAGTGTGGATATGAAATGTGTCATTACAAGAAGAGATGTTGGTGACAACAAGCAGACAGAAATCATCATTATTCATTAAAGAAAAATGTCCATATTTTCTGACATAATAATCCTGATATCTTTGTGTTTGAACTGTTTTCAGCAGGCGCTTTAAATTAAATCAAAATTATTTAAAATTAGGATCATAGGAAGACAATGATTTGCTCTATTTTACAGATTTTAGCCACGAGGAAAAATAATACTGTTATCAGACACTAATAGCTGATATAACTATACGTGTGTTATTACGTCACCACGCTGCCCATAGTGTTAAACATTTATTGTTTTTTATCATACGTGTGATACTGTGGATTATTCAGGTGTTACAGTTTGCTGATGCGAGTGTTTTCTGGTGAGACATACAGTACATGACGAAACACACAAATACATAAACTGCTTTTTTTAAAAACATTAACTCCACAACAGGAAGTCCTTGTGATAAATAATATGTACACAGGCTATAGTACATTTAAATAAAGTTTTATCACAAGAGAGTAAATGTTTGTTTTGGCAACTGTTAAATCGATCCAGTGGAAGCATTTATTTTTTATTTATTTATTTTACTGATGAATCTTTAAGTAGCTCAAGCTTTGGATACCAAGCTGCATCAGACACACACACATCATCGCTCATTCATTCAAGCCTGCAGGTTCAAGAGTGTCCGACACTTCACGTGGTTTTGTTATTGCATTTAAAGATCTGATCCCAGACCTGCCAAGACTTTGCTTTTAAAGGGGCAGTACGTAAATATGTGACAAAATCCAAACCAGTGACTCCCTGTGTCCTCACGACTCGTCAGTGTGAATGTTCTGCCATTCAAAAGGCCATTTACAAAATCTTTTTTTAACGAATCTGTTATAATCCGGCAGCGGTGGACAAAGTTACTGCAGTAAAAGTACTACGTTTTTTTTCATTTTATAAACTGAACATGAACTGTATTGATTACAGGAGGAAATAATCAGCAGATAAACCCAGGATGAAAATAATCATGATTCTAAACGAGCTCCACCTCAACCAACTCAGCAAAATCCTGCTTTTACATCACAGTCAGAATCATCTCATATAATAGTAAAGTATTATAATATACCTTTCATATTTTAACTCCACACAGCACTGGATGCAAATTTTAAAGCAGATCATAATCAGATCATTTAAATCATAATTTATTATCATCAGTGTGTTTTCTCACCAGCTTTGCTCCCGGCTCGAGGCAGAAATAGATCAGATGCTGAAACTATCGTTGCAGGTCGCACACTCGGGGCCACGGTGAGTCCTGTGTGAACAGCTCGCGGTGTGTGTGCCCCACACACACAGCTATACGTCAGATAAAAAAGATGCTGGGATATCTGCGATGTAGACCAAGCTGGCAGCGCATCTTTCCTCCACCTTATGACTGTTACCATCCAGGTCAAAGAAAAGTGTTTGGGAAAGACACAGGACATTATTTAGACTGTTTGACTGAAGCCTAAACCAGCTCCAGAGATGTCTGTATAAACCATCCTGAGCTGCTGGAGCTCAGCGAGAGAAGGTGATGTTTCAGTTTTGCTGAGAGCTGCCAGCAGAGGCCCAGAACAGTCAGCTGTTACTGACTGCCCCTTTAAAAGTGTCGGGCATGGTCTGCACTACCACATGATTCACAAGGCCACACACACACACACACACACACACACACACACACACACACACACACACACACACACACACACACACACACACACACACAGATATACTGTTGACGTAGCAGGCTGTGGAATGAAGCATCAACAGTGTAGTAAACCCGACGTGACCCTGAGTCACAAAATCTCTGATCTCACACAGCAGCAGCTCCGACCTGAATCCTCACAGCTCCGGACACACTCACAGGTAACACACTCAGCAGGTGTGAGGAACTTTTTGCTACAATATTCACTGTAAATTCACTCTGCAGGGAATAAACTCAGTGGTGATGAGTTTTTGTGTTTTAAAAAGAGTCTTTAAAAAGTCCAATCTGACCCGTCTGAGCTGGAGGTGTTGCTGCATGAGATCTCCTCCCCGCTGACTCTGCAGCCGCCTCATCCTGAAATACACAAACCTAATACACAGCTCTGGTGTTTATCAAGTGTCTCGCAATGTGGAAGCTGATCAGTATTTACACAGAAATCAAAATAATGTGGGGTGTATCGGCTTGCAGACGCAGACATGAGGAGCTCTTGGTTTAAATGAACACTGTGTGTTTTGGCACATGAACAAACAAACTGCTGAAGAAATGCTCAAAACGCCTTCACGAGTTTCTTCAGGTGAGAAAAGAGCAAATCAAATCTGACCTGGACTTGGTTTGATAAACACAGATTAGTGTCCCACAGCGGCAGGTCAACACACTCAGACCTGCCTCGGGGACGTGCACAGAGCTCCACACAACGTCAGTACAACGTTTAGAAAACAATTATACCTAAAATATATTAGAGAAAATATTTTTGGCATATTTCTTTTTGAATGTATACAACAACTCAAACAGCTTCTCTTTATATTATAAATATCTTTATGTTTAAATACAGGGCGTGGTTAAAGTCGTCTCCCTCTATGTTAAGACTCAAACGTTTTGGTTTTACTCACACAGTCCAGGAACACGTCACCTGAAACCTCAGTGGAAAAAAAGATCTATAATCTGTAAAATCATGACAGTTTATGCTACGACGGCAGGCTGAATGGTTCACACCCTCAGCTCCACCCACTCATCATCTAATTTACATATCCAGATCATTAAACTGTCCCTGCACCTGTTTTTGCTCTGCAGAGTGTTAGAGCCACAGTTACTGATGAAAACAGCCCAGGTTTTTAAAATGAAGTCTTCTTTTTATCAGAAAAATATGGCTGAGAATAAAGTCATACTTTTATCACAAACATACTTTTCAAGGAAAATCATAATTTGGAC
Organism: Cephalopholis sonnerati; assembly: GCA_019142605.1. Classification (NCBI taxonomy): domain Eukaryota; kingdom Metazoa; phylum Chordata; class Actinopteri; order Perciformes; family Serranidae; genus Cephalopholis; species Cephalopholis sonnerati. Next base: position 133,555 of record JAGQAX010000081.1, read on the forward strand.
AAATTTTAATTTTAGCAACATCCTGTAATATTACATATTTATTCTTGAAATATTACAGTATCTAATAAAGTTACAACTAAAATATTCTTGTCAAATTATGAAGTTATCTTAATTGTTTAGTCCCACATACATTTAAGAATGAAGCTGTTATTATTAAAAAATATGTAATATTGAAAGAATAAAGTGAGAACTAAATACAAAAGAAAAAAAAAGTTGCAAAAAGAAGAATGTCTTATTTTAAGAGGAATAACGCCACATCTCATAAGACTACTTTATTCTTAAAATATTATGATTTGGTCTGATAAAATGACAATTTAATTTACAAATATTCTTGTCAAATTATTACTAATTATGACTTTATCTTTTAAATTGATTATGTTTTTACTCTAGCATACATCTTAGAGTAAAGTCGGATTTTTTTTCTTGAGGGAAATCTGTAATATTGTGAGAATAAACTCAGAATTTCAAGAAAAAAAGTTGAAGATTTAAAACAAAAATCTCACTTTTCAGTGGGAATGTCTTTTTTTTTTCAATAATGAAGTTACTTCTTCAAATACTACTACTTTATTACCATTTCATATTACAACTTTAAAATCTTAGTAAAGTCTCAGAAGTCTTACAAGCATAAAGCCACATCTTGTAATCCTTTTACTTTATGATGAAAAATATTGACTTTGTCTATAAACCCACAAGCAAATGTCAAAAATATTCTTCTCATTACTGACTTTATCTTAATTGTTATATTAGTATTTTTTCTACTTACAAATGGATTTTTATTGTCATTTTTTAAGAGAAAAAAAATTTATATGGTAAAAAGAAAATCATAATTAAAAAAAAAAAAGTTATATTACATCAAAAAATGTTCATTCAAAAAACAAAAATCATACTTCTCACAATAAATCTTATTTTTTGAATAACGCTACATCTTGTAATACTTTATTTTCAAATATTACAACTTTTTCTAATAGAACAACAACTAAATCTCATAATATTAAAAATCTTCTAGTCAAATTATGACTTCATCTTCTAATATTATTACTTTTTTTTTTACTACCAGATACACTTTCGAATAAAATTGTCATTTTTTCCAGAAAAATCGTCAGTCATTGTACGCATAAAGTTAAAATTTGTAGGAAAAAAACATCAACGTCAGAATTTGATGATACAGATCTTTTTTTCAAGAGAAAAGTGGGATTTTTAAAAGTACAAAGCCAAATCTTGTAATACTACTTTATTCTGAAATTATTACAATTACTCCTGTAAAACTGTGACTTTATCCTGTATTATTATTTCTCTTTTGTACTCCCAAATATTACTTTATTCTCATAATATTATGACCTGTTTTCCCTTCAAAATGTTGTCACTTTATTCTTTAAAGCCTCCTGTAACTCTCCCACAGTGGCTCTAACACTCTGTCATCAGTTTGGTGCCCACCAGTGTCACAATGTCTTTAAAAATAAAAATGAAATCATGGAGTTGTATTTATGCCCTTCAGTTTGTGTGTCTTGTTTTTACCTGAAGAAATGGAGGAAATCAGGGTTCATTTTCACTCCCGTCCCCTGTGATTTACAAAACATCATTAATGGTGAGAGATCACCTGGAACACGGCGGCTCTTCCCCCGGTCTATCTGCTCGCCATTAAACTGACTCCAGTTCCCTCTCATAAACCAGTAAATAAATCCACTCCTGACTGCTTTAGTTCCCTTAACACCACTGTGCATCCTTAAACCTAATAAAACACTGTGTTACTGAGAGGGATGCAGAATGAGCACAGAGGCCAGTCGCAGCTTGGTGTCAGCGTTCAGATCCAGGTGTGTGTTAGATGTTGGTGTCAGTCAGAGGAAGCTCACGTCAGGAGGGTTTGTTTGGAGGACGCCTCGTCCACCAGAGCCTGCACCGTGATGCCCAGCTTCACCAGACCTTTCTCCTCCAGGATGTGATGGGGGAGACACAGTTTGTCCTGAGAGAGTCAGAGTCAGAGGAGAAAGAGAAGGAGCGCAGGAGCAGATGGAGATTTAGACACAATGCTTAATAATAAAATGAGTTTCTGAGTTTCTGTATGTACAATCAGTGAATACCTTCCACTGTCTCCTCTTCACTAAGGCTGGTCAAAACATGAAACTTTTTCTACTGAGTTAGGAACACATACCAGGTCTACACTAGCACTTACTGCTTCCAGGAAATAGCCACAGCCCCACACTGTGATTCCAGTACCTCGACAGAGTTACTCAGCTTCTCTACTTGACTTTATATTTTACTACATATATTTAAATAAGTTTCTGGCAGCTGCTAGATTTGTGTTTTTACTGCTTTACTAATAATACACATTTGTTAACAACTGCTTAAGTCATTTTTGATTTATGAGTATTTATGTAAAATTGAACTTAAAGACAAATGTTTAAAAATATATAACTTAAAACCAACTGACATATCAGAATTTCCTTGATGGGTTTAGATCAGCGATGTTTGCAGATGATCCTGTCAGAGTTTTAAGTCGAAAATTGACTTGAAATGGTGAAAGTATTAAGGTTCTAAGCCGAGCTGTTCTCAAGATAATTCGAGAATGTAATCTTGATTGTTACAGCACCACCTTGTGTTCAATGAGGGTCATTTTTTTGTGTCTGATAGAATTGAGAAGTGATATCTCCTCCTCTAAGTCTTTGGCTGCTCTCAGACCTGTGGTTGTCTCCTTTGGTCTGAATCAGAGACTCATGTTGTTCCAAAGTTGTATAATTGCCTAGAGTTGGTTGGTGTTCTCACGGCAGCATTTACAAGCGGACCAGATCAAATGCCTTGTGTGAGAAAGCTGCTCTTGATTGGTCAGAATTTCCATGTGGGAAAAATCCAGGAAGTAAAGCAAACGTTGAAGAAGAGTACACTGTCAAGATAAATGTGACACTTTCTAATGTCACAATGGAGGGACAACTACGCAGGTTGATTTTAGCGCTGCTCATCGTGGACTATATTGCTGTCATTGTTCATTTGAGTCAAAGCATACAGTTTGAAAACGAGGCGCGGCTCCAACTAGAAAACAATGTTTTGATGCATTGGATGTGCTGAATGTGCATATTAAGGCAGTACAGGAGGAGGCGCACATTAATAATCCTCCAGGACTGTAACATGCTCATGTTTAACCCAAACAATGTGTCATGTGACTGCAGTTGGTTCAGATCCAGGTCGGAACACGTTCTCACCACAAACCAACCGCACCAGAGTTCGTTTGGAACCAGATCAAGACCTTCTGATTGTTTTGGTGTGCACCTGAGTGTGATAGCTGTGTTCACACCTGCCCAAATGAACCACACTGAGGGGGCAAATGAACTTGAGTTTGATTGAACTGAACCAAACAGGGCAGGTGTGAAAGCACCCTCAGCAAGAAAGTGAATAAACATTAATGTTGAACTGTTTCTTTCAGACCGGCACCGGCAATGACTGTAAAACAGACGGCGTCCCTAAACTGCATTTATTACCTCAGTCTCTAACAGTCAAATATCATACACAAGTCATAAAAATAATCCTCCTCATACATTAAATCCATTCACATCAGCACAAAGTTAAAAAAAAATCTGTGCAGAGAATGTGGAAACAACAGAAAGTGAAATTTACTGCAGGAGTTAATTCACAGAATATGATTTAAGTTCAATAATCACATTCATAATAACAGAAATTACCATTATTATCATGACTCACTCATCTTACACGGCTTTATGTCATATATTCAGTGCTCTATTTATCATAAATACAAGGCATTTTCATTTTCTGTTTCAAGTACCAGTGGAGACGTTTCTGTGAATTAATCCAGCAGCCAATCAGCTGCTCACATCACCAGGCTAAACTAGGTTTTTCAAAGTCGCAGTGGGCACCATTCCTCAGTTATTAAATTCCTCTCATCATTACAAACTGAGCGATAATCTACTCCTCTACGTATCAAACCCTCGAAGATAAACAGCTTAAGAGGATTAACTTTAGTATCTAACTTCATGAACTGGTCTAGTGTCTATAGCCCTTCAGAAACAGTCACATTGCATATCAGGGTACAAGAGAGTTGTACATTACAAAAGCAGGACAAAAATAAATGAATAAATAATAGTCCACATTTTTCTTAAGTTTCCAAACATCGAATAATAATTTTAAATAACAATTCATATTCAAATTAAGACTCCAAATTACATCTAACTGATTCAAATCACCAATAATTATCATCATATGGCTTCCGTTTGCTCCTCACCGCTTTATCCCCATCACACACTAAAAAAGGTCAAATACTGTTTGTGCAGCTCGGTGACAGGGAGCCACTGAACGTCTTCACTCGGGAATCATGTGCTTATTGTTCAGTTCATTTTATACAACTTTAACTTGTCTGCTGTCGTCTCTCTGAAACTAAAAGCTTGAAAGGTCCAGTGTGTCAGATTTAGGGGGATTTAATGACGTCTATCAGTGAGGATTGCAGATTGCAACCAGGTGAAACTTCTCCTGGTTAGAATTCCTTCAGTGTTCACAAGGTTTTTTACCGGGAGCTGAATTATCCACAGAGGTCTCTTCCTCTCCAAAACAAACAGACCAGAGGCCAGATGCATAAAACTCTGTAGATTCATGACTAAAACAGTGTGTATGCACAAAGACAGAAATGTGCATACGCATTTTTTTCGTCCAATTTATGAAGCCGTGCGTACGCCTGATTCTGTTTTATACATCTCGATCATCGTAGCTCATTCCCACACTTCACACCCACAGCACACCAAACGGATGTAGATACACCTTAAACATCTGTGTGCATATCGATACTTGTGCCCCTCACCTTGTCTTTACGCACAGCTGTGGCGATACGTAGCATCCGTACCACTTATTTATCACATTTGTTGATATATATGTAGATATAAGCAGCTCATTTAAAGATAACCAAAACAATATGATTCTTATTTTCAGGTACTTATACACTGAAGAAAACATTAATATTATATTCCATTTCTGCCAATATATCCCTGCAAATCCTACACACTGGACCTCTAATCTACAAAAATGTAAAAAAAAAAATTCTAACACAACCTCTGAATTTGTTTTGCCGTGGAAATGAAGTGCCAATTTTTGATTTTCTTATCGTTCTTCCAACGTGGTGCTAAAATCCGTGATGGACCGAAGAGTTTTCATGGCTCCGCCTTCATCTCTGAGTCCTGCACAGATCAGATTATCCTGCTGAACAGCACGCTGATAAGACATCAGTGACTTTAAGTAACCTGCTGCTCCACACGTCCTGCTCCTGTCACGACTTTCACTGTCACTTTATTGCAGACACAGAAACACTTGTGAGCTGATTTCTCCCAAAAGTAGGGGACGAGAAGAGAAAATCAAAGAGTAGAAGGTGAGTAGAGGGAAGGTCATGCTGACGCTGCATTCATGTCACATGGGATCAGCAGAAGAGTTTGTGTTTATCAGAAATGTTAAAGCTGGGGTCGGTAGTTTAATTTTGGCATCACTGGGGGAAAAACTCTCTTAATAACCTCTGTGGTCTGTGAGAAAACTCTGCACTTCCTCTTGGCTTTGTTTTTAGGCTTTATAAAATCTAGCTTATGATGGAAGACTTTTGTTAATCACAGGTCATTTCAGAAAGAGGGCGTTACTCTTGGTTGTTTGACAGATGCAGACGTGTGTGAACGTTCCTTCAGATGGTGAAAGCTTGATTCAGTGGAGGAGAATCCTGCAGAGAAAGTTGCTATTTCAGCATTGTCAACAACTGCCTACACCGCAAAGCAACCCCCAAAAAGAAAGACAGAGTCTGACAATAAACAAACAAAAACACATGTAAATATTCGCGTAGCATTTCAGAGTTGTAGAGAAGATGTCGCTAATAGTTTAGTCTTCTGCTAAAAAGAGCCAAAGGCTCATGGCTGCAGCGTCAAGTTCACGTTTATGTAGCTAACGTAAGCTAGAGCCTTGAAACAGACCACCTCCCTGGGAGGAGAGGCCCACCATCCCACTCTGACACCCAGTGCTGGGAGGTTTGCACTGGCTGAATTTGAGCCACTACAGCCACTGACTGAAAGTCTGTCTCTAGAGCTGCTGCCTGCTCTTCTCCCAATCCACAGTGGCGCAGAGTGGGGCGGAGGGACTGTGGGGCGGCTAGCAGCTAAGTCTTGTCTCATTTGTGGTCTGATAAACAGAGAGAGACAGCGGGGCGAGGAGGGGTTGAGAGAATGAGCTGCAGGCAATGGTACAATGAAATAAGATCTAGGTCGTTTGGCGGGACAGGTGATATTTTAAAAAGGCCTTAGGAGAATTTCTTCAACTTTGACAAAAACGTCCACTTGGACTCAACGATGAACTGATTAGAATGTGGTGGTCAAACATCAAAAGGCAATGTGACCTTGCGTCCATTTAATCCTTGTGAACACGGTACAGCAGGAACGCCTTGAGGGAATTTATTTAAGTTTAGCAAAACGTCTCAGCAATGAACTGATGGTGAACAATGAAGGTCAAAGGTCAGCTTCAGGTCAGCTGGCCATTACTCAACGTCATATCTCGGGAACACAAAGGGAGACATTTGGTCAGACACTGAACTGGTGACTCTTGAATCTTAAAACTGAACACATTTGATAGATCGTCTGTATGTGAAGCGTCCATGTTTTCACTGACATGGTTGTAAACTACAGCTGTAAGTTTATTACTGCAGTTATGTCTCCACACACTTTTCAAAATGAGTAGTCGCTCCCTTTATCCATTGATCTTAATGATTTGAGGATAACGCAGCACAACTACTGACAAAATATTCTGTCTGAGAAGAGTATGAGATATTTCTACGCTCAACTAGTTGCTCTTTCACACTCATTCTTCTTGACGTACAGTCGACGCTCACAGAAATGACCATTTCCAGATAAGATGTTTATTTTGGACGCTGATTTTTCCCATGTGACATAAACGCAGCCAAAAAACAAAAGGAGTCATAGCCTGGGCAGGAAGAGGGTGGGGCTGGCAGGTGACTGCAAGAGGCAGTTGTCATGGTTACGTTAGCTCACTCCAACTATAGGCCACGAACAGCAGAACTAGGCAGAGGATGTGAAGCAGGCTCGAGCCAATAATGTCCCAGATTTGCCAGGCGGGGGGCGGGGTTTGGGTGGTAACAGAAACCAATGAGGGAGTCTCTGACACCCCTGAGGAGGCGGGGTTTGGAGTCGCCGCTTCCTGTTTCCTGTCTGCAGAGGTTGTATCCAAGGCAACCAGCGCCTGAACTGTGGCGCGAACCGGCTGCAGGCGGCACTGGATGATGTCATAGGGCGAACAGAGGGAAGACTGGCGCCCCCATTAGGAAGACGGGAGGAAAAAAATGAAGGGAGGGAAAGAGGGACGGAAAAGGGCAGGAGGTGGGAATATAACAAGGAAGGAAGGAAGGAAACAAGGGAGGAGGAAAGGGAAAGAGCCAGGGAATGAGAAAGAGGGGGAAACAAGGCAATAAGGGATGAAGGAGATGAGGCAAGGATAAGGGGGAAAAAAGAGGAAATGAAGATGGAACAAAGACATGAGGAGGAAACAAGGGGATGAGTAAAAGAAGAATGGAAACAAGGAAGGAGGAAAGGAAGGAGGGAAAAAAGGAAACAAGGGAGGAGGAAAGGGGAAGAGGCAGGGAATGAGAAACAGGGAAACAAGGCAATAGGGGATGAAGGAGATGAGGTCAGGATAAGGGGGAAGAAAGAGGACATGACGATGGAACAAAGACGTGAGGAGGAAACAAGGGAATGAGCAAAAGAAGAAGAGAAGAAAGTTGGAGGTGAAGACGTTGCAGGAGTTAAAAAAGTTTCAGCAATGGAGAGGAGGTGAAGTTTATATCAAATTAAGGGAGAGGAGGAAAAAAGAGAAGAAAAGAGGTGAAATATTCTCCAAGGAAAAACAAAAACCAGGGGAAGGAAGAGGAAAGAACAAGGAGATTAGACATGAAGAGGAAAATTGAGGAAACAAGGGAAAAAAATGAGAAAGGAAGACAAGAAATGAAGGTATGAGGGGAAAAAAAAGAGGAGGAGGAGGAGGATGTGAAGAAGAGGACGGGATAGAAAGGAACCGTTGGACCAAAACCAAAAGTTGAGATGCAGTTTGAAATGAAAACAAAAATATGAGAAGTGAAAAAACAAAATAAAACGAAAAGATTCGACAAAGAGGAGAAGAAGAGGAGGAAGAGGAGGAAGAGGAGGAGGAGGAGGAGGAGGAGGAGGAAGACGTGGTGCGATCCAGCGGGAAAGTAAAAAAGAGAAAGAAAAGGCAGGAGGTTAACCAATGGACACAGAGGTCAAAGGTCACAGAGCGTGAGCTGGTGGGATGAGGTGGGAGCAGGCAGGGGGTTACCATGGCAACGAGCGGCGGATGCTTACTGAGAGGACGGCGTAAAGTTCAGACCTCCCTCCCAGTAAGCAGGCCGTGATGGAGGAGTGAAGAGGCTGATGGGAGAGCCAGTGCAGCGGGACAGCACGTTAGCACAGAAGCTACTGTTAGCACGTTAGCTCGGAGAAGCTTTTAGCACGTTAGCTTGCAGAAGCGTTGTCAGTTAAAAGCATTCAGGCGGCAGGTAGCCGAAGAGTTAGCAAACGTCCACACAGAGGCAGGAGACAGTCAGCAAGCAGCAGCAGAGATGGAGGTCAAAGGTCAACCAGTCAGTTCAAATCAACAGCTCAGAACACGAAGACTTAAAGTGTTTGAACCTTTCTTTGTTTTTTATCTCAAAAACAGACCTTTTTTCTAGATGTAAGAAAAAAAAGTACACAAAGTTCCATATTAACATGGTGTTTAAGATTAAACATAAAAAATATAAAATACAAACAAATAAAATAAAATACTCACATGTACAGCTGCAAACGTACCAAATGATCCTGACTATGAATATCATACTCAAATTTTAAGTCTCAGTGATGTGACATTAGATATCCAACATTCCCCGTCCTGGTTAACAGATCATATGAACACAATCATATCATAAATGACCAGCAGTCAGCCTGACTAAACTGCCCTCCTCTCTAACTGGTGTCCCATCAGCTGTAAGGATGTCTTTAGGTTATCAAGGTAACCCTGGTTCTCTGATAACCGAGTGAGGTATCACTATGGGGAAGTAACCATTATTCGGTTAACCCCAAAGAATATTTTTTACCAGTTATACATGTCGGCTTGGACCCCATCTACAATGCCTCTTTACTATGGAAATTTCTATTCTACCTAACCGTTCTGTATAAAAGGTGTATGTCTCGCCTTTAAGTTGGCAACTGATAGCAGTTAGCAGCTATCTCAAAGAAGGAGAACAGCAACTGAAAATGTCCAAACATTGGCGAGACAATAAGCTTCAGGAGCTCCTTACCCTCTGAGCAGAGGACACTGAATGATTGTCTCTGCCATGTTAATGCCATTGTTATTGTTCATAAAGCCGTGCCAAAACGTATGTTATACGTCACGCTACAGGCTGACGCTGTTGTGTTACATGTCAAGCCCATCATGACTCTTCTGCTTCCTAGATGCCGGCATGCTGCCTAAAATCACACACTGGAGCAGCTGTTTGTCTCTGTGTCGTAGCAGCTCTATAGTGTGATCTGTGTAAAAACGGCTTTTGCTATCCTTCAGTTTCACAGTAGCGTCATCACTAAGCTGTACTACAACAAACTTTTAGGGTATTCATGCCACAACAAATAGCTAATGTTAGCTGCCGCCGCTCTATTTTGTTTTATTGCTGGTAACACCGTCCTAACCTACAGTGGCGGAGGGGGTTTCCCGGGGTTATTTGCAAATGAGCGGTGCCGCTAGCTAGCTCTCACCACAGAGTCGCTGTGGAAACATTGTGCCCACCTTTCAGTCTCCCCCCAGGTCTCCTGGTGAATAAAGAGCTTAATTTGGAGCTGTAAACCCCCTTTCGCATTGCTAGCTATGTTAGCTTTGTTAGCACGGTTAGCATGGCTAGTGGTGCTACCATAGTTAACAATGCTAAATGGGTTTTTGTAGCTTGAAATTAGGCTGCTTTCTCACTGTTCTTGCACTCTGGTTTTAGTTTGGATTAGACAAACAAGATCGAGCATGAAACTGCTGTTCACATCCTTCTCCACTTTGATTCACTTCAAGTTCTTGATTGAATATTTGCTGCTAGCATCAAGATCTGCATCCTTGGCGGCTTTTGTTACCTTTGGACAGAGCCATGATAGCTGTTTTCATCTGTTTCTAGTCTTTATGCTAAGCTAAGCTAAGCTAAGCTAGGCATACTAAGAACTACTGGCAGTATCTTCATACTGAGCTACAGATTTTAGAGTGGGTTCAATCTGAACATCTAACCATCGGCAAGAAAGAGATTAAGTGTATTTCTGAAAATGTCTAACTGTTCCTTTGAGACTAGTCTTTATTTTCTATGTTCTGCTGCAACATTTCCCAGAATCCACCAGCTGCCACACCTGCACTGAGTCACCATGTTTTCCTTTTACACAGTCTGCATGCTAACACACCTCATGTCATGTGTTACGCGCAGGAGCAGATCAGTTTTCAAAAGAGTAAAATCTAAACTTTTATATCTTTCACACACACACACACACACACACACACACACACACACACACACACACACACACACACACACACACACACACACACACACACACAGAACACAGCTCTATTTCAGACTTGGATGGACTCCTGTCATGATGGAGGAAGCTGAAGCCACAGGCAGCGATGACAGCGGTGATGATTCAGCGTTAAATGTCGACATTAACCACCTCGTTTAAAAGCGATGAGAACAAAAAGGAGGCACGTCGGAACATTAAACCAGTCCTGGGAGAACGCTGAGAGATTCTCAAGTTTTAATTTAGAGACACAGACAGACCTTCAGTAGCAGCAGATTTGTATGCAGCTATTGTTCTCCACTTTACATTCTGATTTTAAATTAGGCTACTTTTAAAAAGTCCTGTAAATTAGCTATGAATATAAATATAATATGAAGTGTTGGTTTCTGGAGAATCAGAGGAAAAAAAGCTGGAGAACGTCTGCTGTTAAAACATGGAATCATCAGCCTTCCTCCCAGATCTGGTTTACAGTTTAGTGTCGCCATCAGTGTCCTGCAAAAATCCTCAGTTTCACTTTTCACCTCACTGGCACACGGAAATCAGAGATGTTGCCTTGTTATTTATGTTCAATATGTTTTATACCTCAGACCCAGAGAAAGTTTTTTGCAGGACACCTTCACAGTTATTTTCATATTTTGTGTTCATCGGCTCAACAATCAGTCAACTGAAGCCAAAACATGTTGATGACCAAGTTAACTGTTGCATTCTGGGGGAAGTTTCTCTGATGAACTGGGGGTGGTTTCAGCTTAGAGGTTTCAAAATGTCCTTCAGCAGCAGCGGGGCTGCCCAGTTTGTTTATCAGTTATACTGGTTACGCTGGAGAACCACCACTTTCATAGAGCTATAAACTGGCAGTAAACAACAAACTGGGTTCAGACCAGTGTGTGACGACTGAACAGCTGCATCGATTCATCACTTATTAACTCCTCCATTTTAATACATCTGTCCTTTACAACAGTGGTTTTCAAAGTCTGCGACTGTTGGGAAGCGGTGCGACCCCTCGTGTGCATAAATGCCACTTGGGACACACACCATAACCTCCTGTTGTACCCCTCCTTTAACTGTCCCTGCTGGGGAGGGCATCTCAGACTGAACACCTCTGCTCTACAGGAAATGATTGAATCAAATCACTTTTGGTTCAGCAGTTGTTAATCCAACTATTCAAACTGCAATAATCAATTTAATATTAACAACTCTTCAGAATGGAAAAGCTGAAACTCGTGCAGAAGAGATGAGCAGAAACTTGAAATCAACCCCCAGTTCAGAGAGACGAGTGTCCTGCAGTCGGAGCACTAACAGGGTAGGGGCTGTAGTTACTGTGTAAATGCCTTACCTCTGGTACACCAATCTTTCTGCAGGCATCCAGGAAGTTCTCCACATTTCTCCGACACTTTGCCATGCTGAGTTTGGGCTGGAAGTCACACAGAGACACATTTAATACAGTCAGGGTTTCTATTTAATATTCTAGGAGCAACTTTTTTTGAAGACGCTATCAGAGAAAAGTTGAGCTCAGAATTAAAACCAGAAGTTATATTGTAAACACTTAGGTTTCAGAGCATCACGTCAGAGGTCAGGACTGAGACGTACCACTGCAGGCGAGGGGACGTGGATGCTGCCGACAGAGCGCGGGCGAATGTGATTGGCCAGATGGCAGAGCACGACGCCGTCCATCAGAGACGATCCGAGGTCCTCAGGAAGGACGACCTTCAGTCTGCTCTCGATGCTCTGAGGAGGAAACAACTGGTTAAAGACAAACCAGGGAGATGATTCTTGAGAACTGCTGCGTCCCAGTTAGTTTATAATAAATTAATTTTGTTCGCTGTTTTGTAATTTTAACATTTCACAGGTTTTCTCTTTGATGAAGTGGGAACATGGTGCATAAATTATTTTCATGACTGACTGAGCTGATGGGCAGAACCACCAAAAAGTACAGAATATTCCTTTAATCCCAAACACACTGATGATGAGCAAACAGTCAGGTAAGTGTGTCTCACGTCTCGCAGTTGCTCCATCAGCTCCAGCTCCTCTCGCAGCTGCTCCATCTTTCTCCTCATGGTGAACTGAGGGTCGACAGACTCCAGACTCTTGTGGCTCCGCAGGAACACTGCAGCAAATGAGAGGAAGAGGAGGAAGACAAGAGGCCACGTTAGACTGAGCTGCGACATATTTACATTTACACAGTAACACAGCCAGGGTCAGAGGAACCACAACATCATCTCTGAAACATAGAAGACGGATCAGGCAGCGACAATTCTCTGACTTCTGAGGAGGAAAAGAGTTTCACCAGTCAATTAAAATCCCGGAGGTTCACATCAGAAAAGAGCCGCTTAAATTACAGCCACAGAAACACAAACACACACAGACCTCTGCAAAGTATCTGAGTTCATATTCACAGCCTGATGTTTTTATAAATGGGGATCATTTCAGTAAATAACCTTCAGTATCATCAGGCTGACTCTCTGATCAGTATGCTGGGGAAACGTCACATTTAAACCATCCAAATATATCTCCTGAATCCTCAAAGTGGTTTATTTAAAGTGTTTAGATACTAAAATGTCAGTTTAACGATCGCTAAGGAGGGTGCATTCTGCTGCTGTTGAACTGTATTATCGCACAGAGAGGCGTGTCTGCTGTGAGCAGCAGCTGGATACAGAACAACAGAGAGTGTAAGTGACTTACTGTTGGTCCACATCTGCACTCAGACACTCAGTGACACAGAAAAAGCCTTTCTGCTATAAAAGATGCAGAAAGCTTACGTAAGCACAACATTCACACGCACTCATGCAGCTCAGTGGCTTTGTTACAGGAGCGCTCATGTGGAGGGAGTTCATCGCTCCAGTTTTTGTTCATTGAATCATTTTATAAACATCCATCCATCTATTTTTATCAGCTTATCCAGGGCCGGGTCGCTGGAGCAGCAGGCCAAGCAAAGCACCCCAGACGTCCCTCTCCCCAGCAACGCTTTCTAGCTCCTCCTGGAGGATGATGAGATATATAATCCCTCCAGTGTGTTCTGGGTCTGCCCCGGGGCCTCCTACCTGTGGGACGTGCCTGGAGCACCTCTAACAGGAGGCGCCCAGGAGGATCCTGATCAGATGTTGAACCACCTCAACCTTTCAGTGAAGAGGAGCAGTGGCTCTACTCCGAGCTCCCTCCGGATGTCTGAGCTTACCCTATCTCTAAGGCTGAGCCCAGACACTCCAGGGAGGAAACTCATTTTGGCCTTAACATGGTGGAGGGGTTTACATGACCCCTTGATTCTGGGGGCTGTGTTGTCTGAGGCTAATAGTCTCTGGTAGGGTCTCCCAAGGCAAAGTGGCACAGGGGGAGGAGCCAGACTAAAAGTGATTCAAGAAGACCTTGATGACGTGGCAAACTGGGACACTGAGTACCTTGCCCGGTATGGGTTAGGACACTATTACCTGCACTCCTAAAATCTTTCTTCTAAAAAACAACCAAAAAAAAATCATCCAACAGGGTGACATCACGTCACCATTCATAAACATTAATAAAGTAAAAGTACCAACACTACAGCTACAGTGTAAAAATACTCAACTTCAAGTCAGTCCAGCTAAAAACCAACAAAAAAAATCAGGCCTGAAACAATATTTTGCACTTTGCTTCACACTTAGTGGGATTATCTGTCTTATGTTGTGCATTATATGTATTATATTTTCATCTTGATTGGATTTTTCTTTTCCACCTTATTTGCATGGATTATGGCATTGTATCCCTGTCTTATGTTAATTCTATGTCTAACATCACATGAAGCATGTGTAATTTCCTTAGTTTTAAGCACTCTGAGCTGCACTTCTGGTCTGTCAGGTGCTATATGAATGAGGTTTATTATTATTATTACTGCCAAATCTGAAGTGTTTTTTATTTGATAACCTTGGTCATAAAGATCTCCTTCAAGTATGAGTCAAAGGTGCAGGTTACCTCTAAAACTGACAGCTCTTTGGACGCTTTATTAACCACCACAACATCTGGTGAACTGGCAGACAGATGTGGAGAGGTACCTGAATTACTGACAGGGATGAAACATGGAAGGTTTGACATGGTAATGTCTGTTAACTCTTACTGAAGGTGAAAAAAGGTTTGATATATCCTTTGTTATTAGGTAAACTATTCTGCCATGACACACAATGCACTCACACTCACACACACACACACCTACACATACAGCTGAAGGATGAATCATTCACCTCCTCAGTGTCCTATTTTCTACACTCATAAATCTGCCTTTTATAGCTAAATGAAGCTGAACACCGTATCTGTGTAGTTTCCCTGAGTGACCACATGGGGGAGCTACAGCCTCTCTACAGTGAGTCCATCTCCTGTCGTGAAGAGCACAACACAGGAAGTCTGCACGATGTGAATGTTTTTCACACTGTGAGCCTCTTCAGCTAACAACCCTCACACCCAAACATCCAGAAAATGTTCCCTAAAGTAAATGTTTCATCAGATATTTACTCATCAATCTGTATTTCCTTCCAGTCAAAATTAATCAGCTGCTCGATACAGTGCAGGTTATTGAGCAGGTGGCAAATAAAATAAATAATATCAGTAGGTATACCTGGCGGTACGAAGGAAAATAAATTGCAGTGGGTTGGTGTGAAATTTAATTCTGACCCAGCAGAAGGAGCAAGGTGATAACGAGCACCTGCAGGTATTTTTATCGTGCCAGGTTCAGTGAGATGGTCTCGAGAAGTGTGAACAGAGAGCTGAGGTAATGACTTGTTTGTTTGACTCGGATAATCCTGAGTGACGTGCTGCCTCTGTGGGGCGCACACAGAGAGGGGAAGATAATAT
This sequence comes from Cephalopholis sonnerati, assembly GCA_019142605.1. Lineage (NCBI taxonomy): Eukaryota > Metazoa > Chordata > Actinopteri > Perciformes > Serranidae > Cephalopholis > Cephalopholis sonnerati. Next base: position 148,935 of record JAGQAX010000081.1, read on the forward strand.
GGAGGGCAAATAGTTTTATCTCTCTAGTTTTATCTTCTAGGTCAAGTCATTTTACAAGCTGCTGAACGCCCCCTCCTCCTCCTCCTCCTCCTCCTCCTCCTCCTCCTCCTCCTCCTCCTCCTCCTCCTCTTCATCCTTTTCTTCCTCCTATCTAAATGTCTCTCTGCCATCTGAACACTTTGAGCCTGCAGCATCTTGTTTCTGTGTCTCCTCCTCTGATGGTTATTAAAAGGTTTTGGAGGATATTTTTAAAACCTGCGTGAGAGCTGTGGATCTTCATGTCGTCTTTTTCACAAAGTATTCCCAGCAGCTCGCTCAAAGTAGAAACCTAGACGTAGAAATCAGTCAGAGGGAAAACAGACATGTATCCCCTCTGGAGGTAACATTCATGATCATCCTGCAGTTTGTTAAACAGAAACTGAACAGAAGCAAATAATCTGTCTTGTCCTGCTAACTACTGGTGACACGTGGAGTTTAGGTTCTTTCCACATCGTCACAGTTCACTACAGTCCAACGCTGCATGACACATAAGTACAACAAACCACACCTGCCCACGCTGAGCCTCTTTGACGCCTCAGGGTTCCCACACCTTCTTAACACCAAATTCAAGGACTTTCCACGACCAAACCCCTCAAATTCAAAAACCAAACGCAGCATAGTTTAAGACACAGATAAAGAATAATTATTGTTACAACACTAAGAAGCTCACAGACTACAGTCAACAACAGAGAGGCTTGAACATGTAAACGTTCAGTTGTGCTGTGTTACAGTAGCTTCTTTTACACTGCTCCTTCAAGACGGGAATTTTAAGCTATCACTTTGCCTTGCCCTTCTGCATAAAAGGTACGATCGTGGACAGAGGTGTGTAAACGGCTGTGTAAAAGGGACAGCTGGCAGGATGGGATGGGTGTGACATTTTGATGATGTGTTAGGAGTGTGACCCACTGCAGGAGATTTAAAAAGAAGCTGATAGCAGTTAGCGGCTAACTCAAAGAAGAACAGCGGCTGAAAACTTCAAGAAACAGTGAAAACAATGAGGTCCAGGACCTTTGAGCAGAGGACGAGATCAGCCATCATGTAACAGATATGATAAATGAATTATAAAATGCTGCTGACACATATAATATACGTCACACTAGAGGTTGGCGCTGTTATGTTACATGTCACGCCCATCACGCCTCTTTTGATCCCGCGATGTCGGCATGCTCTCAGGCTAAACAGGCCTACTGGCTCTAGATGATGCCATCTGCGACACAAACTGTACATTTAGTGTGTGACACAGAATGTGTTTTTCTGCTGGTGACATCTGTTGACAGCTGAAAGGTAACTGCACTTTATTTATTAATAATAATGATACAGACTTTCACTGTTATCCAACACAGCTTTTTCCAGTGTAAACCGTCTCTTTGTTACCATGGTTACTGCCTGGTGCTGCAGATGCCACAGCTACACCTTGACAAACACACGCACGCGCGCGCACGCACGCACGCACGCGCACACACACACACACACACACACACACACACACACACACACACACACACACACACACACACACACACACACACACACACACAGAGCATTCACCTCTCTCACTACGCTACAGTTAACAGATATCATCTGTGTGTGTGTGTGAGACGAGTTCTCAGTGTTTGTTCTGTCCTGAGATCTGCAGATGGAGCAAAGTGCCGCCACTGAGGTCACACGGTGAGGATAATGAAGAGAATTAAATATATCTAAGAGAATACAGACAAATAAATGTATAGAAAATATTGTTTGTTATTTGAATATCTAGTTTTACATAAACAAATATGGCAGCAGATCGCTGACAGCCTGTTGAAGCAGCTCTGCCTTTTTCTGTCTATTCACTAATGGACTAATTATTTCTGCTCATATTTATATTCGCACATTTGATGTACTGGGGCTTGTAGTGTATAGCTTTTAACTAAATTTGTTTTATTTTTAGTTTTATTTTATTTTTTACTCCAGTAAAACAAAAATGTTTCCACTTTTTTGGCTTTGCCTCTCTTTGACAGGACAGACTTAAACATGAAAGGAGGAGAGAGAAGATGACGTGCAGCAAAGGGCTGTAGGCTGAAATTGAACCAGCGGCGACCACAGCAAGGACACTGCCTTTGTACACAGGACGCCCACTCTACCCACTGAGCTACTGGGTGCCCATGATTAATAATCTTACCTTAACTTAATTTGAGCAGTAGCCTTGGAAACAAGATTCATTGCAAAATGCTTTCCTTTCTTCTATCTCACTGCAGTGAGGGCTCACATAAGAAAATAGAAAAATAAACTCAAAGTTATAGCTGAGAAGAAACTTTACACGAAAACCATCCGATCAGATCTGAGCAGTGATTTAATCTCCTGTTTTAAAAACTTTCTATCTGCAGGGATACAACCTGCTTCACATTCACACCTCTGTTCTCAGTTTCTGCTGTCGCTGGAGAGACCAAAGCTCCTTTCACACTGCCTGTTCAAGACAGGAACTTCACGCTGTTATTCCACCTTGTTGTACCTTTATAGAAGGTAATATCACAAAATAGGGGACAGCTTTGTTTCAACTTCAAGTCGGCAGTGGAGGCAGTCACAGCGTTGAATCCACAGCTGTGTTAAAAGGGACAGCTGGAAGGGATGGGTGTGGCATTTTAATGACGTGTTATGTGTGCGACTCACCGAGATCAGAGATCAGAGATTCAAAAAGTAGCTCACAGTAGTAAGCTGCTGACTCGAAGAAGAACAGCAACTGAAAATGTCCACAAATTGGGGAAAGAACAAGGTCCACGAGCTCCTTACCCTCCGAGGAGACTTTAGAGAACTAATGGTGATGAAGGCCCCCTGCTGCATCGCTTGACCTCAGTGTCTCAACCAAAAAGTTGCACAAGAACACACTGCAAAAACTGCAGCTGTCGGTCAACCATCATGTAAGTTCGGCGCCTGTCTGAGAGGATATAACTCCATCCAGCTGATGGCTGTCGTCTGTATTAGTCATTAAAAAAGGGGAACCAGAAGACCGTCTTAATGCTAGTTAGCCTCTTAGCACATTAACAACACAATCCAATGATGACAGAACAGAGCATATTTACTGTGCGCCAGTGAACAATGACACAAACCATCAGGAAATGTCTCTGCTACAGAGCTCCATGGATAAAGAAAAATAATATTTTCTTATGTAGCAAGTTTGCTTTGGTCTCACTTCCTCTTGACTTTAGCTCTTTGTTTACTTTCCTCACTTCTATTTCTCCTCTCATGCGCTGAGCTGAACTCACAATCAGAGTGATTACACTCACTGAAAGGCCCAAAAAAAGCCGATGAGGGCTGATGACAGACAATGGTACGACTAGGGCGACAGACACTCATTGATGGCCCAACACTGACCAACCATCAACCGTCAACAGCTTGGGGTGTCAGGGCCTGAACAGGGACATTAAATGATTGTTTTTGCCACGTTTCACCATAGTTCTTGTTTAAAAGGTGCTGCCAACATATATGTTATATGTCACACTAGAGGCCAAAGTGTCACGCCTTGTTTGCCTCCAGAATGCCAGCATGCTGCCTAAAATCAAACACTGGAGCAGGGCGATGCCGCCGTCATTTGGGCCTGTGTAAAAATGCAAAGGCAGCATGAAGAGAAGACTTACTATCAGCCCTGTAGCTCGACCTAAATGCTCAACAGGTTATTATAATTATTAAAGGGTCGATTCATCCAAACCACAAAGGCAGATTTTTTTGACGCTGGTTGTGATCCATGTAGACAATTCTGAAACTGTCCCTCTCGTCTCTGTAGAATCAGTGTCCCAGTGGTTGTACATTACCCTCACTGTGTAAGAACTGTACTAATGTGACTGTGGTTTATGTGTTTTGTACTTTCAGAAGTTCTGCCGGGAACGGCAACTACGCTTAATGATCTTAAAATCAACTCGTGACCTCCTGACAACACGTGGAGCCTGTTCACAGGGCGGACAACCACCAGATACTCTGATACACTACTGTTACCACACACACAGACACACACACACACACAGAGGGTGTTGATTGGTTGTTAATGAGGTCAGGAGCAGTAATGATGTTTAGCGTGTCAGTTCCTGGTGATGTCACCCTCCCCGAGGCCTGAACCCATTATAGACCATTAGTCATAATGTTATCACACTAACACACAACCGCTCATGTACAAACACAGTTACTGTTCTTATCACTGTAACAGCGAACAGCCAGATCCTCTGACACTAACACGATCTATGATATGAACTAGTCTTGTTACTGTGGCAACTCTAGACAATCTACAAAACTCTACAGCTGCCCTGGCAGTCCTTTGAGACTGTTGTTTACAACTAGTAGAGAAAAAAGGTAGTTTGTCCTGAGGGTGGCGCCAGAGGGGGTCCACTTCTCTGCGTTTTATCGGTCTAAATTTTGTACTCAGGCTCATGCTACCTTTCAGTGTTAGTTAGACAGCATGCTAATGTTCAGTATGATAAATCACATGTTCAGTTTTTTACCAGTAAAATGGGGACAAAAGAATTGCTGTTACTACTTTAGCATTCAGACTGGTCACAGTGACAGCAGACTCGCTTCAGGCCGATCACAACCATTTACTTTAAATGGGGCAGGTTTGACACGATGACTGATAACTTGTGGAGCCTTTACACGTTACACAAAATACACACTGATGTCATTTTTAGCTTGCGCACCCTCACACGGGGGCACTACAGCAAGCATTAACCTAGCTTAGTAAGGAGGAGTGCCTTCTAGGTGTTTTGAAAACAACCAAGATGGCTGCAGCTGATGTGAAATGTAATATTTTCAATTTCTGCAGACAAAAGCAGAAACACTCACAGACATATTGATGCTACATCATCATAGCTCATCTCTGCACACTGCAGTCTGTTTATATTTGTCCATCGCTCAGCGCTACGTCACATTGCGTTGTAGGTCTATCCAATTGCGTCCAGAGGCATTTTGATAACACTCCTTGGAAATCAAAAATGAACGGAGAGGTTCAAGACTACCTCACATTAAGGAATTGGTCTGGCGATGTCAGTCCTGTAGACCCCAGCGCTGTAAACGACTATATTATTATGGGTTTACTACTGCCGTCAGACCTCACGTGAAAATGAAGCCCAGATTTTATGTGTTGTTGTTCTAAAAGTGAACTCAAAGAGTCTCTGCAGGTTTGTGAGAGTTGTGTTAACATTCAGAAGTTCTTACTGTGAGTGTGTGAACAATTTAACAGCTCACAGTCACTGCTGACTTCCTGCAACATATCAGAGCCTTTTATGGACCAACTGACTGTAACGCAGCTCGCCTCGGGGAGAGGAGACACACACACACACACACACACACACACACACACACACACACACACACACACACACACACACACACACACACACACACACACACACACACACACACACACACACACACACACACACACACACACACACACACACACACACACGGCTGTGATCCATCTAAAATCTTGGACTCTGTTCCAGTGGAAGTAGGATACTCCTTCAGGGACCATTATCTAACACTTAAAATATAGGAGCTAAAAATACACACACACACAATAATGTGCACAGACAGACCCCAGACTCATTCATGTTGCAGACGCTGTGCACGCACACACACACACACACACACATATAAACACACACACTTTTGGAGAGACATCAAACAATCCTAATATGGCCTCTGGTAGTTGATAGTTACATCTGCAGCTCACGTCGCACAGACAGAAGACAACATGTGTGATGAAACTGCTGCTCTCCTAGAATCTCGACCAAACCGATGGCGAGAAATAACACAACAGCACTGACAACATACCTCAGGATGCCGCTGGTGTGTGTTGCCAACTTGCCCATAAGACTTTTAATGGCTCTTAAAGTAGTACACCCACCAAATAATCATTTGTTTATCCATTACTCGCCCTGTGTACGGTTGAATTTGTTGAGAGAATTTTTTTGTCCTCTCAACGAAGAATCAAAAAATTGAGAAAATTCTTAACAAATTGAAGTCATAGGGGTCCACGTTTAACAACAGCGAAACTATATCAAAACATCTGTTTACAAATTCTCAACCAACTCACGCCTTAAAGCCTCATTTATTCAGTCATATGCTGAGTACTTCCCAAACACATGAAACGTTTCTTTGTAAAACTGAACTTAAAGTGACACTAATCGATGCTCTCTTCAAAGCCAGACTTCATTGATAAAAACAGTCATTTTACCTTGCTGAACACAGGAGCTGCTGGTCTACTGCTGCCTCGATTGGTTAGTTTGTGTTATTGTGTGACTTCACTGTTTTAAGGATTAGTTCAGATTCACTAAAGTCACACAATGATAGAAACAAACAAACTGATGGAGGCAGTGGCAGACCAGCAGCTCCTGTGCTTAGTGCAATGCTGTTTTTGCCACTGGAGCATGGATAAGTTTCGCTTTTAGTTCAGTTCCCTGTCAGAAAGGTCTGTCTGTTTGAGAAGTTCTGAGCCTACGACTGGATAAATGAGACTTGGTTTATACTTAACAAGCTGCATGAGGGTTTATAAACAGATGTTTTGCTATAGTTTTGCTGTTATCAAATGTGGACTCCTATGACTTCAATTCATCAAGAATTTTCTCAGTATTTTTATTCTCTGATCACCATGGAGGCATGAGAGAAAAAGTTTTCCTCACAAATTTAATGTAACACGGGGTGAGCAGCTGTATACAGATGGTCATTTGAGGTGTATTCCTTTAAAATGGACAAACTAAAACTTGCTTTGACAGATTCAAATTCTCACCAAGAAAAACAGCATTTTGAGATACAAGTCAAATTTAAAGATGCACATGTTACTGATCTGTTCATTACAGATTCAGAGATTGTATCGGTGTGTTCAGGTGAGTTATTAACTGTAAAAAGTTGAAAAAAATCAAAATAAAAAGGCAATAATAAAACTTTTGTTTAAGCTAAAAGTTTCCCTCTTTCAATACTGATAATGTAAACAATTGAGTCTCAACAAACCGTCATATGGATTCACGTCAATGTACTGAATGTATTTTGCCTCTTTTCTTACAGTGTTGAATTTGGATAATTTTAGGCCTTCCAAGACTCCTACACACACCCTGTATTTGCTCCTCTGCAGAATCACACATTTTGGTGAGCTTCAAAGTCTGTGTATGTGTAACCACACTGCTGTAGCGATTAACACACACACACACACACACACACACACACACACTAGAATCTAGCTTCTACCATGTGCATCCACAGCCACCACACGCACACACGTGAAGATGGAGATGAAAGTAGTGTGTGGTCACGCTTCTCTTTGATCAGTGTCTGCTGCTACCACACACACACACACACACACACACACACACACACACACACACACACACACACACACACACACATACACACACACACAGAGCAGTAATCTAAAACACCCCAACATGTGGTCTGAGGCAGAGAAAACACACAGCAGCAGTCGACTCCAAATAAAATCAAACTTCTCGTGTTGTCAGTTCACGCCAGATGGAGGTGCTACGAACCCACAGCCAATCACTGTAAAGACTCTGTAAGAGACCAGACACTCTCCAAGTCTCTATATAAAGATTACTGTGATGTGATACTGTGATATCACATCGCTTTGAGAGTGGCATCAATCTGAACATCTAATTCTCAACAAGAAAGCGAATGAGCGTATTTCCCAAAATGTTTCCCAAATTATTCCTTTAACTGGCCGCTGAAACTGGTCGTGAAAGAAAACAAAGGTTAGACAGAGAAACAGTCAGAGCTGAGTGTGAAGCAGGTGAAAAACTTTTTATCTGATGGACACAAAGAAATAAACAAGAGATAAATTCTGAATTTAAAAAATCCCAAAGCGTTGGTGGAGAAAGAGCAGCTGTCATCAGACACCTGAGTCCAGGTGATCCGACTCATCTGATCAGCCTCCGAGGCTGGTTAGTTTAAAGAGGGAGGACCTACCGCGGCTGTGCATGCCTCCGTCGTCATGGCTACGAGGCGTATCTCTATGGAGGGGCGAGGCCTGTGAGAGGAGGGAGGGGGCGAGACAGGAAGGAGGGGGCGAGCAGGGCAGCGAGGGCGGGGCTACAACCAGGAGGTGGGAGTGGTCAGGAAGACGCAGGAAGTGGGCGTGGAAGTGTGTAGTGCAGGAAGGTGGGGCACCAATGGTGAATCAAGTACAGCAAGGCAAAGATCATTCCACGAAAAAACACCACCCCGAAGACACCACCAACATCACCGGGAGAGAGGTCCCGTAAACATTGTTTGTTGAAGAATAAAAACAGGGAGGTCAACAGGAGGCAGATATTGATACAAGAGACGCACATGCAGGAAGGTCAGATTAGATGATTTTCACATTAAAAGTCATGCAGCAGATCAGTGAGAGGAGACATGAAAAACATCAGAGAAGGAAGACGTGTAAAAGGGGAGACGACAACACAAAACAGCACAAAAACAAAATAAAGATTAGTGGCAGTTCACAGTACAGATCACCTCCACATGCTGTTAGCATCATGTTAGCTTCATTAGCAGTTAGCAACATTTCACACACTGGTAGCAAACAGAAGCTGGATGGTTGCTAGCTCTAAAAAAATAAATAAAAAAGAAATATAAAAAGCATGGGACTGAAGTTTGCTATGAATCTACAGACAGAGCAGACGAGCAGTGACCATGAAGCTGCTTTTAACACGACTGCTGATCCTGATTAATGTTAGCAGATCCTCTGTGACTGCACCAGCTCTGGATTATCTTGCGTTTAACTTGCTCTGATCCACGAGGGTCAGGTTTATATCAAGGTCCTTTCTTTGAATTGTCAGAGAAACTTATCAGTTGCTTCATTAAATGTGTTAAAAATGCAAATACGCTGGTTGGTGAGGAATCTTCTTTAAAGGCCACTGGTGGACAGTAACTAAAGTACTTTACTTAAAGCTGGGGTAGGCTGTTTTATTTTGGCATCATTGGTCCAAATCCTGTAATAACTTTTAAGTATTCTGGAATTCAAGTGGTCTGAGAGAAAACTCTACACCTCCTCTTTAGAAAATCTAACCCTTGACAGGAGGCTTGGCCAATCACAAGTCATTTCAGAGACAGGGCGTTCCTAATGGCCGTTCTACAAATGCAGATGTGTGCTCACGTCCCTTCAGATGGCGAAAGCCTGATTCAATGACAAAGAATCCTGCAGAGAAAGTTGCTATTCCAACACTGGCAACAACTGCCTACACTGCAAAGCAACCTGAAATAGGAAGACGGACTGATTAAAGAGAGTCTAAAAGAGAATCTGTCAATAAAATAAATAAAATACATGACGATAACGGCGAAGCATTTCAGAGATGGAGAGAAAATGTTGCTAATAGTTGGCCTTCTGCTTACCGGAGCCAAATGCTGTGTTCACACTATGAGTGAAAACGCAACAGCGTAACTAGCTACAGCAGCGACAGATGTCAGGCATCAGTTTGTGGCTACATGTTAATGGCTTCCATTGAAGAGGACTCCTAGCCTGTTGCTGTTGCGTGAACACAGCCAGAGGCTCATGACTGTGGCTTCCAGTTCATGTTTATGCAGCTAATGTTAGCTAGAGCCACAATGAACCGTAGCGTGTCCTCCACCTCACTCCCAAGACCACCTCACCGGGAGGAGAGTGGGCAGCAGCAACACAAAACCAGCCAGCTCAAACCCCAGCTTCAGGGGACTCGATTGCCCTGACTCCCCTCCAGATAAGCAAACTTTCTGTTGCTGCTGTTACACAGGTTAGACCCAGTGATGCTGCTGCCCACCAGCTTGCTGTGACACCGTGTGCTGGGAGGTTTGTGCAGGCCAAACTTGAGCTGCTACAGCAGCTGAGTGAAGGTCTGTCTCCCAAGCTGCTGCCTGCTCTCCTCCCGGGGAAGCAGCCCACAGCCACAGGGAGCAAAGTGGAGGGACTGTGGGGAGGCTAGCAGCTAATTCTTGTCTCATTTGTGGTCTGATAGAAAGAGGGAAAGTGGGGCAAGGAGGGGCTGAACTAATGAGCTGTGTACAACTCTACAATGAAATGAGATTTTTTTTAAAAATCAGTGTATGGGAAACACTAGGTTACTGTATGAAGCACGTGCATATGCCCATGGTTGTCTGGGAGGAGGGGCTTAGGACAGAGAAGAGGGTGTATTTTCAAATTCTGCCTTTTCCTTTTTTGCCTTTTCCAGATTTCTGCCTACACCAGCTTTAAGTACGGTTCTGAGGTATGTGAACCAATTCTCCAGCATTCCTATCAACATATGAAGTACACCTCATCAGCAGGAAACTGTTTTCACAGTCACACTGTTCAGTGACTCAACCTGTGGTTCTGCTACTCCAGGTATCTGACCCAAATTCTTATCCCAGATCCACTCACCTGATCGGGGCTTCAGTCCAAACACGGGGCTGGAGAAGGATGGAGGTCCGCCGGCTGGAGATCTGTCATGTCGCTGCAAACAGAAGTGAAAACGAGGTGGTTAAGAACTCAGTTTCATTAACAAACAATGAATGAAAATATAATAATTGAACAGATGCTGGATATTCTGAGTCCTCTGCTTCATGTGGAAGATGTTTGCAAAGACACACAAAATAACAAACGACTCCACAGAGAAATAAGAACATAGAAACACACGTGATGAGTTCAGGGACCTAACGTTAACCTCCAACTTGTCTCACAGACAGCAGCACTTCACTGCATCCCTCCTCTGTCTTTAACATCATTCAGCTTCTATAAGCAGCAGACTGATTCAGAGTCAGCACTCTTTAAGAGACTCCTTCAGGATTTAAGTGGTATAGATTTTTGCAAAGTCTGTGTGATTGAAGTTAATTTAAAAATGATCCTGCAGGGAAATCCTCAGACTTCTTCCTCTGCAAAGGAACAACAAGTAGAGCCGATACAGCTGTTGATAAATCCTGCAGCTCTGCCTCATAAACATATTAAGATTTAATCACAATGCAGGCAGAAAGGAGATAAAGATAAGGCTTATAAATACCAGGTGGAAATGCAAAGGCCTGTGGTAATGAGTCAAGATACAGATCACGGGTTAACAGCAGGTGGAAATGGATGAAGTCAGCTGGCAGGGATTCGGTGTCTTGCTCAAAGACACTTCAAAAACAGAATAGTTTCTTTAACCTTTCTCCAAAACAAACTGACCGAGGTCAACAAAGAGCCGTCTGTCCTCACTGGTATCCTTTTGTTTCTTTAAATGCAGAAGTCAGCTGGTTCGGACCTTCCATCCAGTGTGTGTGTGTGCGACTAATTTTGTGAGTTTTCTCCTGACAGTCTGACACACAGTTTATCTGTTTGTTCGTTTCCTTCAGAGCATTGTTAGAGCAGTCTGTGGAGACAAAGCGGTGTTGTTCTCCTTGTGTCTAAACCTACGCTCTCTTCACTCTGTTTGTTTCTGTGAAACACTGAAGACTCAGTTTGACACTGCTGAGCTGTGATGTTTGGGTCGGTTTATTAGGCTTATTTGCTTTTTTTCCCAAACATCACGAGAACAATGACATTTATCTCATGTTTGTGTGTTAATTACAGAGCGTCAGCACGTGGTTAGTCCAGCTTAGCATTAGGACTGAGAGCAAGGGAAACAGCTAGCCTGGCTCTGTCCTGTGGTAAAACTTAAAGGGCCCTATTTAAATGATATAACATGCATGGCACAGGTGCATTTAGGGCGTGTCTCACTACACCTTTTGCCAGTTAAACGGCACACAATCTGGACACAAAGTGCAAAAGGCTTCTTTTTAGTTTCTTAAGTGTGTTTTGGGTGTAACATGAACTCAACCAATTATCTCCAATTTCCCTTAAAAGCCAGGCGTGCCCACACCTGACGCACTTCTGACGGATTTGGTAAATTGGAGCAGTGAGCTTTTACTTGTTCAGAGTAATGAAATCAGAGCAGTGATGTCACTGCAGTAAATATCGTGGGACATTTAAGCAGCAAAACTAAAAAATGTTGTTGTAAACTTGACAGAGGAAACAGAACTAAACTTTGAGCTTCTAAAAATAATCAATGAAGTTACCCTGCTACTCGTACATAAATGCGCACAGTGCCGCTCAGTCTTCACATACTTTCTGGATTAAATGTCCGCAGAGAGCTGCCGTCATGCGGATGCAGTTCTATTCATAGCACAACTCTAACCAGCTCTTGCCTGTTAGGTGAGCGTACCATCCTTCTCCTGCCAACATCAGGTGAAAGTGAAACTAAGAAGACGCTGCTGGATCCTGAGTGAATGTCAAATATCCAACTTAAAACTAACTTCACTGACTGGATTGGACTAGACTGGAGTTTGGCAAAAGAGATCGCAGCTATGCATGCAATGCCACAAATGGGCTGCATGCAGACCCTGACAAATGACGACTTTTACGTCACGTGGACAAAAGTGGACCCTGACGGACACTGAAACTTTGAATTGGCCCTTAATGTGGAGTCAGAGCTCTACAGCTCTGCTCTGCTCTCTGCTACGTTCACATTTTACAGGACATCATTAATATTTTTTTCATTGATGAGGGATTATGTTCACCCAGCGTACATGCGTTGTGAACCCGTCTATGAAGGCGCATCTTGCTATTTTAATGATACGCTTTTTGGATAGCAGTAAAATACTATATTATTCTGACTTTAGTCCAGGTTTTTGTAGGTCAGTGGTGTAATGGGTGTCTGCTGCCTCAAAATAGCAACACGCCAACAACACTCCTGAGCCCACCTCATTTTAAAACCAAGATGCCCATGAGCACATAGATGGGCACAAGTTTATTTGTTACTTTAACAACATGGGCGCTGGCCAATAAAATGACAACTGTGTCGGTCTGCAACTAGCAAGTTTCTCTACAGCTCCAATGTCTCGTCCAAAGGTGTCTTTTGGCAGTCTACAAACCAATGGGTGACGTCACGGTAGCTACGCCCATTGTTTTATACAGTCTATGTTGTATCTTGTATGTTTTATTCAGAAATGCTTCTTTAATTTTAGTTTTTAGTGCAGCATGACGTTACAGTTGAAAACACACTGCTTTCATAAAACACAAGACTACAGGACACAATAAAAAACAAAACTTCACAACTGGCATGAACTCAGTAAAGTTAATAAAACTTAAATCTTATTGTCAGACAGTGCTGGTTGCTTATGAAACAAACAGGACACTGACTGACGTCACAAATCAGCCACTGCAGATGAACTCTTCACACACTGACATGCAAGACAGGAAAATCTCAATTCACCAGCCACCTGTTTCTTAAAATTGACTTTATTCAAACACGTGTTGTTTCTCAAGAAGTTGTAGTGACTGGTGAAACGTTTGGACTCATGTGTAGCGATAAATAAACATGTTTTCACCCTGTTCACATGTGTGACCTGCTGCCAGATGAGATGTGACACATGTGAAAGCTCAGCGTGGTTTATTCGCTCACAGCAAACAGACACACAGGAAACAGACGCTCAGTTTACTGGACTGAGGACAGGTCACTCTGAGGGGCGGGACAGAGCCTACTAGAGCTGCAACCATCACTTGATTAATCAATAAGTAGATTGAAATATTAAGATTAACTGGCAATGTCTCTGATAAATAATCAATTCAGTAATTTTTACTCAGAGAATTTGATGTTTGTCTTTGTCATACACGATAATAAACCTAACAGCTTTGGATTTTTTGGGACTGTGGGACAATATAGCATTTGAGGACGTCACCTTGGACGCTGGGAAATTACACAGGCGAGATGGTCAGATTAATCGATAATGAAAATATTGGTTAGTTGCAGCCCTAGAGCCTACATCCAGTGGTTTGGTGCTCCCTTTACCTTGATTGACATTTGCCACTCATACTCCCGGCATGCAAGCTGGGCCTCAAACCTGGCCTTCTCTAGAATCATCTGTCTCTTCTTCTGGAACTCATAGCCACCTTCCTCCATGTGCTGCTACAGAACGCATCAAACGTTTAGGCTTAATTTACCTTAGATAGGTGCTTTATTACTCACATACTTAAAGGCTTTAAATTTCCAAAGACAAAGACACAAAAGGACCGACTTGATCACTATCACGTAACCATACCTACCCAGTAAAATGCATTTACAGGGCTCAACAATAAGAACTCCTAGGGCAAGTAAAATGCCACGTCAGGCTAAAACATAATTAAACACTTGTTTCTTTCTTCTTTTTTGATGGAAGTAGGATTGAGCTGACTTACTTACTTCTTTCTCATCTCTGCTGAGAGCTGCATATGAGCAGTACCGATCTGGCACTCACGAGAAAATAGCGGCGGGTAAAGATGAAATTTACAAGCTGAAGCACAAGTGAATGTTAAGTTATCCTGGAAACAGGAGTTTAGTTTAGTAGCGTTAGAGGATGCGTGCGAAACTCTGTATTGTGCAGTTTGCCACAAGTTTGACAGCAAGGCTGATAAAACAGGGTCATTTTAATTTAATATTAAAGATTAAACATGATTATTAACTTAGTCTTTGCTGGTATCAGATAGCCGGTAATAAAAAAAAACAAAACAGTTTGTATCAAGGCAAGCAAAAATTTACTTTGGGCAACAACATTTCTGACCGAATTGGGTGACACTGCAAATGAAAACATATTAACGTTGATCCCTGATTTAAGTTGACTTCAGCGACAAGTGTCGTTAAAATTACTATGTGCAGGTTTCAAAATATATAAGTTTGGCTCCCTCCAGTGGTAGCAGAAAAGAAGAAGCCTGCACCAGACAGAGACAGCCACACATTTAATACATTTGAGTTTGTTGACTGTTGACACAGTTTGAGGATCCCTTCAGGCTCCGCTAAATGTAAATGGTGGTGGGTATTTGTCATTTTTGGACAGTTTATAGACTAAATATTGAAATGATTCATTAAAGAAGGGTAATTTGACAGTGAATAATATTTCTTTGAGGCTTATGTTTTAGGCATACCAATTTTTTTGAGTTTAGGCTACAATCTGTACATATGGAAACATGACTCCTTCCCCCAAAACATTACGTTTATTTAAAGTGACCACACACTGGACACAAACTGGAGATCGTAATCAAGACTTTTTAAAATCCCTCCATTTTTTCTGAGTTCTGATTTCCCTAAGCAGAACTTAGAGAACAAGAAAATAATCTTTGATTCTTTAATGATCTCCTCGTTGTTTTTCTGTAAATTGTAAATCTAGAAATTTTAGTTTTCACACTAAACTCACTGGAAGTCTCTCCAGATGAAATCATCACCCTGACTGGAGTTCAATATAAAATATAAGTGCCGTTATTCACGTTACATTAAGGTGTCAAATATCATCCTGTATGCTGATGACAACATGTTGTTTTGTGCTGAGTCTTGACTCAAAGTTAAGAAGTTTCTGCACACTTTACCTTTGGTGTGGTGACGCCGTCATCGCTGTCCTGCCCACTGGGGAGAAACAAAGAGATAAATAAGGAATTAAAAATAAAAGATACATTTTACAGACACAGCAGCAAAGACAGAAATCTAACACACTGACCTACATGCAGACATTTGCAAAAACACACCACAAACACATGTATAAAAGTTTGTTTTTTAAAGTTTACACTGTTATGTTTAATCTCAAATGCAAGTCAGTGATTGGTAATGCTCCAGTTGAATATTGGGAATAGAGATCCTGGTATTTCCTGGAAAAGTTAGACAAAGGATGGAGGGCTGACACCACAGAAAAGCTATGAAAGATGCATTAAACATTAATCTCCACGTTTTTAGTTAGTCAGTTTAAGGTGAAACATAAATTAGTATTGTCCATGACCACATTATGAAATCATTGAACACAAAGTCTTACTTAAGTGACTCTTCCACTGTGACCATTTCCACTGGGTAGAGCTGAACTCCAGACAGATCATCCTCTGTGTTCACTCTGATAAACAGAAGAAATAATGTCATTAAACACAGAATAAGTATTTCTATGCATCAACCATGATTGTTTGACACCAGTTAAAATACAAAACTCAAGGTCTTCAGCTTCAGGGTCATTTCAGATTTAAGGAGTTAAATCTTGTTAATTCACTGATGTATCACCTCTGGCAGAGAAACTATTTTATTGTTCCAGTTTGTTCTTCATTGGAGGTGGAAACTGTCACTAAATCTAACAAAGAGCAAGGAGAGTCGACTATGTACCACTAACATACAGACAGGGCTTCTTGCTATGCAAAACGTGGACGCAGCCACAGTCGAGACAGATAGCACCAAGGTCCCGAGAGTCCTGAACGGAACCAGTTCTAGAACCAGAGCTAATTTAGTGGGAGAGAGGTATCCGTGATGTTGTTCTGGTTCTCACCTGCTGGGGTCCTGCAGCAGCTCCACAGCCTCCTTCAGCTGGTTGATCATGTCGATGTGGAGCTCTGTGCCCCCTGTGACCTTTGACCTGTGACCATAAGGACACGTAAATATCACAGTGGCACTCAATCAGCAAGGAAATTACAAGTCAGACACATTGGTTTTGTTCTTTGTTCCAGTTTTTCTGCTCTTATTATTTTCTCTTTGTATTTGTTAGCATTGTTTGATTGTGACGTCTGACTCACGACGACAGCAGAAATAATAAAAAAGCCCAAAAAAAAAAAAAACAGAGAAAGAATAAGTAGAAAAACAGACAGATAGATGAACTTACATTTGATCTGATGGCCAGTGTGAGTCTTCCTCTATCCTGAGAGGCTCGTCAAAGTCTGCTGCTGTCCGACCCTGCACACACATACATATACACACACATCAACACACACACATCAGCACCAGCTGCAGCTGTCACATGATCAACAGACTCGCTTAGACATTGGTCAGAATCCAGAGACATTACTGCTGTCCCCTGGTACACAAACTCAACAATAAGGACACTGTAACAAAGTCTTTCTCTGCTTAATCTCCATCCTTCACTCTGCACGTGTTTCTCATACTGGGATGAATGGGTTAACTGGGACAAAGCTGGACTACTATTTGTTTTCATTTCTCTATAAGACCAAAACATATTTAGCCAAGGAGCTCAGACGAAGCTAAATCTGAGTTAATTTACAAACATCATTAAAAACTTGGAGCCAGTTGCACAAAATGCCTTAAATTTTCTCTTAAAAAATGACACTCAAGACTTAATATTTCCTAAGCTGAGGGAATTACATAAGGATGTGGCACAGAATCCCTGAGAAGGTTTCCTTGGTTGAGTAAAAATGTTAAGGCATTTACTGCACTGAAAGATTTCACAGTGGTAGAGCACTACAGTTTCCATGATAACCATTTGTTTGCTTGCGCTCGAGCTTGTGATATCTTAAGTCTGTTGTGCAATTAATTAATTAGCTTTAAGGGATTTCTTAAGTATAAGACCAGCATAAAAAGAAAACCTTAAGTATTTAAGTGAGCATTTTAAGGAAACCCGAAGAAGAAGAAAACCTTAACATGGACTTTAACTGTCCCCTGGGTCTGGTTTTTGTACTTCTGTCTGTCCTTTCTGTCAGTAATATTACCACTGAACTCAACAAGTTAATTACTGGGCACTGATTGAATGTTTTCACCATCCCGCCATCGAGCACAGCCAGTGAAAGAGACGTCTCTTCTGCTGGATTTGTAATTCAAGATCAGGGAATCCAGCTTAATGTGACTCACTGTAGCCTGTGTGTGTTTAATCACGGGGGTGGCTTTGACTTAGATATAGCTTTGCTATAGCTACATGTAGCTATAGCTATATCTCCAGTCTGATCTCGAGCACACAGCTGATAGCTACGCGTTTTGTTTACATGACGTAACACAAGTGCTACCCAATGTAACACAGTAGTCAGACACTCGATCGCTGACAGGACATATTGTCATAATGTCCCACCCAGGAGGAGCTGCTGAGTCAAGTGTGTCACCTGGTAAAATTCAGTATACTGCTCCAGTCTGGTATTGTTAATGTGGCCTAATATTCAACTGGTTTGGAATTTTTTACAACACCCAAACCCTAGTGTTGTAATACAACTTATATAAAAGCACCACTAAATAAACCACATCCTCT
Organism: Cephalopholis sonnerati; assembly: GCA_019142605.1. Taxonomy (NCBI): domain Eukaryota; kingdom Metazoa; phylum Chordata; class Actinopteri; order Perciformes; family Serranidae; genus Cephalopholis; species Cephalopholis sonnerati. Next base: position 166,914 of record JAGQAX010000081.1, read on the forward strand.
TTTGTTTCCAACAAACAAACCTCAAAGCTCCTACTCCTGCTAGAGGGCGCTGTCACATGTCGTTTTGGAGAATCTGCTGTAACGAGTGATGCTGTCGTTTTGTCTCCAGCACTCTGGTGTGAAGTATAAAATGTTACAGAACTTGAGCTCCACTGACTGATTCATCACAAGGCTCCTGAGCTCTTTGTGTCGTCCACTTTGTATAATGTTGAGTCCTTATTTGGTCACAGCCGAGTCTCCACAGTGACTCACAGGCTCACTGTGACGTAACCAGCTATAACAGGACAGTCTCTGTAACCGCTGTGCTTTCAGGCTGACAACCGCTTTTACCTCCAAAAGTAAATTACTGACAGAAAGTGACAGTTTAGGCTCCATTAAAACAACCCACAGACTTCAGGAGCGGTCAAAGCAACAGAGGAATAAAGTGGAGCAGTTTTATATAACCGGACTTCACTCTGAGTGCGGCATTATTCATGAAGTGAACACTTTACTGCATCAATCTTTAACGACAACATGAAGTCTTGCCTTGATGTAGTTGACGAAGCGCGTGCTGAGAGCAGAGTCTCTGTAGCTGAACTGGTCCTTCAGGGCTTCCGTAGGGCTCTCCTCGATCAGACGCACCGAGTCGGAGTTTGGGTCTGCTGCAGAGGAGGAAACATGAACTGTCAGTGTCTTCAACAGACAGACAAAATGGCAGACAGTGAATACAGTACATTATGTGCTGATTAGGGAGTGATTCCTTTCTGCCAACAGTCCCACAATGCAATGTGTCACATCTTACAGATGTGAAAATGCCCACAGTGTGACTGCAGAATAAACTACTGAATGACTCCTCTATAGAGAGTAGTGAGTGAGTGAAGGAGAGTGATTTCACTCACAGCCTCAGACTGACGCAGGAACTGACTGAAACAACTGATTTCTTAAAAGAGATTAAAAGTTTCTAGAGCTGAGACTCATGGGAGATGTTACTGCTTTTAGATGGAGCAATAACAGAACGTCAGACAGAACCTCAGCTCTCAGTTTCTACTCAGAAATAACTGTAAAACAGGTATTTATATTACATATCTATTAGCTTTGGGCAGTATCATGGAATTACCAAGGGAATGTTGAAATCCTGCAGTTTGATTTTCAATACCACCAAAAATACAGACGTTTATCTCTCTATTAACCTCATACTGCAGAGGCTGTGAAGGAGGATGTATTGTATTGTAATGCACACCAGGTGCCACCAGAGGTCAGTCTGGTGCAACAGGCAGCTAAGCTGACAAACATGGCAACTGCCAGAGGTGAGGATAACATTACAGGACTGTAAACAGGGAGAGAGAGACCGCAGGGGAAAACAGCATTTTTTTTTACGCCTAAAGGCCCTGACGCATCAAGCTGATGGTCTGTGCTGTGGAAATCTGAGAGGTTGTTGGAAGGATGTGGCAGACACAGAGAATCACGCAGGAGACTCAGATAGCTTATGTTGTAGTAAAGTTTACTGAGCTCAGGGGAAGTGACACCAACAGTGCAGCAGTTCATGCAGGCAGTGCCTCTCTCCTAACACTGGGTATATATTGTCTTTGGGTGAGGAGCCAGATTTAGATAACGGACCAGTATGGAGACAACTGTCTGCCCAGTCAGGTCAGGACAGATCTCTAACCTTGGCTAGAACAGAGAGTTCCACCATATCTGTCCCCCACTACAGTAGTGCCAGCACTGTCAGAAGGCCATGTTAGAGTGAGAGGAGGTTAAAGGAGAGAGGGGCATTTTTCCTTCACAGTCTGTCATCAATGTTAGAAAGTCAGTGAGCCGCTGTCGTCTTTTTTTTTGGTCAATTTAGCATGTTAAATCAGCAACGGCGGAGCCCATCAGTGAAAGGAATCACAACAACTCCACAAAACAACGCTCTCAAGGCCCTGACACATCAAATCGATGGTCACATCACCCTAGTTGGTGCAGTGTATCCCACACTGTTGGCCCTCACTGGCGCTAGTGAGCATTTTTCCACCAATTTAGTATACTGAATCAGCGACGTCGGAGCCCGTTGGTGAATGAAGTCACTCTGATTGTCAGTTCAGCTCAGCGTACGAGAAGACAAACGGATGTGAGGAAAGTAACAAACAGCTAAAGTCCAGAGGAAATGAGACCAAAACGAACTTGTTATATAAGGTAAGACTGTTTTTATTAATCTACTGAGCTCTTTAGTAGAAACATTTCCTGAAGGTTTGTGTTATTGTTCACTGGCGCACTGTAAATACGCTCTGTTCTTTCAACATTGGGTTGTGTTGTTAATGTGCTAACTGGCTAACTAGCGTCTTTTTGAATGACATTACAGCCTAGTGTGGAGACTTATTTCCTCACAAGCAGGTGCAGAATGCTTCTGCTGGTTTGCCGTCGGCTGTAGTCTTTGTGGTTTCTTCATGTGCAACTTTTTGGCCAAGATCTGTCGATGTGAGGCAACGCAACAGGGAGCTTTCCTCAATACTAGCTCTCTGAAGTTGGTTTGGTGTGTCTGGACCTTAACGGTAGTACCGCACATGAACACAGTCATATACTGTATATCCTTGTGAAATTTCAGGAAGGTATAACAAAGCGCACATTGCCCAAGCCTAATATCTATGATCCCTACTGTGAACCTGTTTATATGTTTGGCATCATGCAGAGTTTTCATGGTTTATTGATATTTTATATTTAGATCTCTTTCCCACTTTGTACTGCAGCAGCTGCACAACAGGATGCTCGGGCAAATCAAAACTTTAAACCTGCTAATATCTGAATAATACATGCTAATACATGAACATTGACGAGCTTTATCGACACTGATAAGAGATTGTAAGAACAACTCGTCTTTGCACTCAGCCCAGCTCAGTAACGTGACCCTCCATCAGCTCTGACCTGATTGAGGCTGATTGAAGTCTATTTAAACTGTGTGTCTGGGGACCTGCTACTGTTCTCTAATGGAGTTCAACAGCCCAGATACTCTCTCAAAAACACACACACACACATACACACACACACCGCAGACACACAGCTGGTTTTGGTTGTTCGAGAAGAAAAGATACAAAAACAGTCAGAAGAAAACAATCGTTCCTGTTTGACAACATCTGTCTGACTAGTTAATAAATGTCATTGGTGCTAAAATGTTCAGATAATAATCAGAAAGTTACCAAAACTGATGTTAAGACTCTCCAACTGACCTAATTTTAGTCACATTAGTGTGCTGGATAAATCTATTCCTCCAAATTACAATGATGAATCTGACCTGAATACACAACAGTCAGTCAGCTGTAACATTTCATAGTTGTCACATCAGTTTTCCTGTTTAGGCAAATAAATATCTGTAAATAACTGAATATGTTAAATAAATATGAATCAGTTTGTTATTTACTACAAACATTTATGACAGATGATCTCCTGAACACGTGTGTTTAATCAGATGTTTCCTGATCGTTACAAGGGACATGTGACAATTAATTCATAGATTTCCGGTGATATCGTTCGGCCCTGTAAGACGACTCAACAAGTCAGCTGACAGAAAATAATCGATGATTGGTGTGTGTGTGTGTGTGTGTGTGTGTGTGTGTGTGTGTGTGTGTGTATACCTGTGAGGGAGCTGATGTGTTCACTCGAGTCGTCTTTACTGATCCCCTCCTCCTCTGTGATGTGGCTCATCGGGACGTTGAGACTCAGACTGTCTTCATCTGACGGCTGCAACACAAATAATTAAACAACAAAAAATAATTAATTAATCATTTAAACTCATTTATTAAACAAAACGTCAAACAATGAGGATTTGCTGCTTTTGTCTGTTTAACATCACTGTGAACTGAATAGTTTGTGTTTCTGGACTGTCAGTCAGACAACATGAGACATTTATAGACTGGGGGAAACTGTGACACAGGCATTTTCACTATTTTATGGCATTTTTTAGCATAAACAATTAATTTATTAATCAAAGCATTTATTGACAAACTAATAATAAAATAAAACTAATTGTTAAATGCAATTCAAAACTACTTTTAGCTGAACATCCCTTAGTACTACTTCTGTAAAATGAAAAAGAGAGGAGAATAAGAATAAAACACCTGCAGGTCACACAACTCCTCTGCAGCCACTTTGTCACTAAATAGTTGACACAATGTCAAACTGGCTAAAATAATTTAATTTCATGTGATTTACTTTTCAAAAACTGTTATCCTCTAATTAATGTTGCTATCATTGTTGATAACAAAGCTAATTGTTCAGCTGTAAAACATTTTATCTGCTCTCTTTATCACATTTTTGGTTGAGTTCTGGATGAGCTGTAATACATGTTGTGATATGAAGAAAAAAATGCTTCTCATCTGCACATTTTTCTGAGGCTGTTGTTGCATCATTTCACCTTAAAGATAAGAAATAACTTATCTTTTACTCTCCAAAATGCCCTGTTCAAAATGTTGCTGTTAACAGTGATACATTGGTTATTAATGTATTTACAGTATGTTGATTTAAATGACAGTGAGTTTAATGAAATTAAAATCAGCAGCTTTTATTGATAAAAGAATTCAAACACATGCAGACTGTGAGAGTCCATAGAAGGAGGAAGGAATTTAATAAAACCAGTCAGTTTCAGTCTGCAGATACAGTGTTATAACTGAGTGACCTCCAAACATAATTTCGCTTTAATGACAGGAGGAGTGTAAAAATAATGATGTCGTACATCTGAAAGATTACAGACAGAAAACTGAGCTGCTGTACAACACACACACACACACACACACACAGCTACATCAAAATGATGTCGACACACTTATTAAAACAGGAATACAGAGAGACACACACACACAGCATGTACACAGTTACACAACTGTGTGTAGACAGATACACAAAAAGCTTCACACACACACACAGACACACACACACACACACTCTGTCAGTACCTCTGTAGCCGACAGTCTCTTGTCTCCGTTGTCGCTGCCGACTCCTGAGTCGCTGTCCTGCTTCTTCTGCTGCTCCATGTCCTCCACACTGCAGACACACAACACAGGTATCACACCCGACACACACACACAGGAGAGGTGTGTGTGTGTGTGTGTGTGTGTGTGTGTGTGGGCGACCTAAAGATCGAGTGAGCCACTGTTTAAGCACAGAGAGAGACTGTACTCCCTCCCTCTCTGTCAGGCTGCGTTCACACTTTCTGATTTGCTGCTCAGAGCTGATTTAATGACATCATGTTTTTCACTGTGACTGATGAACACAGACAGAAGACGCACAGCGTTTCTCCATCCACCTGTTTTTCTTCAGGTTTTAAAAAGGAGGTGAAACACTGAACAATGTAACTGTGGTTTGATTAACTTTTACCTCAGCTAAGCTATGACACTACAATCAAACCTGACATCCACCTCGACCTGCTAAAAAACTAGACTGTAATTCATGTTTCCACCAGCAGGGTGCAGCCATCTTTCAACAGGCTGGCTAGTAACGTCACAACAGGGTGTCTACAGATATAACCAAGTTAAATTCAAGACTTTTTGAGACCTTTTTAATACCGCCTTATGTGAAATTTATGACCAGTTCAAAATATACAGTAAGGGAAAAACAGCAGCAGCTGGGTAAGTTTAAATTTAATGTGTTTAATGTAAAAAGAAAAAAAAATCTCATCGCTGTCATAAATGCTATTTATAATTTCAATTCTTCAAGGACACGTCCTACCAAGGAAGGATCCGTGACTTTGAGAACACCACCTGTCACAAGAATGGTTTGGCTAACAGGAGCTGTTGAGCTCAGCTTGGTAAACTTGGTACTCTGTTTGTGACCTGCTCATGTTGCTCGTTAAAAACAGAGCTGACTGCACTCTGACAGGCAAAATGTCAAAGCAAAATAATACAGATGTAATGACCTGCGAAGTTCTGACAGAAAATGTGATGAGAAGATGTCTAACTAGGACTATTGTGTTTTATTTTGGTGGGGCTCTTCCTTCATCCTGGTCGAAGGTAAACTGAGTCTCACTGTAGCTGGCTTACTTTGAATTAATGAAGTTTTAAAAATAGCATCAATCTGTTCCCAGCTTCCTCTGCAGTGAGACGAGAGGGAGAACAACATTTTCCAGAAAGAAAAAGAGAAGAAGAATTTATGAGGAAATTAAGAGAAAAATAGAGCAAAAAAAAACTGTGATGGGAAGAAGGAAACTGGGCAGTAGAAGAAGAGATGGGGAAAAATAAAGACTGGGAAAGAATTGAGAGACACAAAAACCGAAGAAAGACGAAGAAAAATCTGAGGAAAATAAAAGAAACAGCCAAATAAAAATAAAAGGATTGAGGAGGTGTGTATTGAGTGTGTGTGTGTCACCATGAGAATGGGAAGCATTTTTCCTGCCCACGTGTTGGGAGGATTTCATGTGGGCGGACATTACAACATCCTGTGAGAGCTCAGGCTCAGTCTCAGCTCTCCTATTCTTTCTTCCCTCCATCTGTTTCGTCTCATTCTTTATTTCTTCCTCTCTTCTGTCATTTATAAAAATATGTCTTTCTTCCTTCATCCCTTCATTCTTACAATCCTTTGTTGTATCCTCATTTCCTTGTTTTTTTCCCATCAGTCAAAAAAACATTTTCCATTCTGTTTTCTTGGGGTTTCATATTCAAAGTTCACATGTGAGACTCCCTAAACACTTGGTGTTTCACCTGAAGGTGGCGTCTCACACCCTGCATCAGAGTGTTGAATGCCTGATCGACTCGGCTTGCATCAGGTCATCTCGTCACTTTTGGGGAAGCTAGCAAAACCACAATCTCAAAGTTGTTTATTGTCTAATCTTTACCTTAACCCCAACATTAAACCTTCAGGAGACCTCGCGTCTGATTCTAACCTCAAATTGGATTGTTGTTTTTTTGTTTTGATCATTGTTTTACAAAGATATACTTGGATTTCTGCTCCTTGTGCTAGTTAGACTTCCCTACACATTCTCAAATTACTTTCACCTGACTGCTGATAAATTCTCAAAGTGACCATCTTCATTAAACTGGAAAATATGTATGACTAAATTTACATATATTTAAGGTTTTTCTGAGGTAGTTTCTGCTGAGGGTCCAATGACAGAGGGATGTCGTACGCTGTAAAGCCCTCTGAGGCAAATTGTGATTTGTGATATTTGACTTCACAGATAAAACTGAACTGAATCATTACTTCCACCAAGGAGGTCGTATTTTCAGCTTGCATGGCTTGTTTGTCAGCATGATTACAGAAAAACTACTCATCAAACATGGTGGATGGGCGTGGCATAGAAGAAGCTATTAAATATTGGATTTGATCTAAAGGATAGGGGGATACACAAATTATTTTTCACTTTCGTTAACATTGCGAGATCGTTGCTCAAACTTGTCATGGACATGGAGCACTCGCTGACAGTGGTGTCACCTTTCTCTCAAACTGACGTGACTACAGAGACACATATTTACACATATCATGCAACTAATTCACTTTTACTCACATCCACACGTGAACTGTCTGCAATTAGCTCCATCAGAAATATTAATTTAAATGTGACTTGAGTAAAAATATCACAGTGTCATGTGAACAGCTTTTTGTAACAACTGTTTCTGAAAACAAGCTGCTGTGTTCACGATGTTATTTCAATCTGAGCATTTGATAACTGTAGAGAAATGTTAAATATTTCCAATTTAACAGCTCATAATAAATACACAGCTGAGATAACGAGGCTCGACCACATTTTGTCCTAATTCTAATAGTTTTGCAAATATATCCAGACGTATCGTGTCTGCGATTGCAGATGTGCATAAAAGACCGAATTATTGGCCCTGGCAAAGTCTGCCCTCTCTGAGTATCTTTATGAATGTTTCCTGTTTTCATTCCAGCATCTGTGCCGTCATTACTTGTTTGTTCACTTGTTCATTCCCTCCTTTGTTTATTTGCTTATGTATTAAAAGATCTGAGACTGAGAATCAGTGACATCTTTTAAATCACCTCTCAATGCTTTTTATTAATGCGTGCACATCGTTTAATTTTCCGACATGTCTTCTTATTTTAATGTTATTGTCTTCTGTTTTTATATTACTGTTGTTTTATTATTTGCATTTTAATTTGTATTGTTGTCATTGTCTGATTTTATTTCATTAAAATAATGTTTTTTGCTCCTGATTCAACCACACAAAGCACTTTGTGACTTTGTTCTGAAATGTGCTGTATAATTAAAGTTTATTGCTGTTATTATTTATTCTTTCCCTTTGTCTGTTCTGTAATTCCTGCATCACATATCTACAGCAGTTCAATTCTACATTCATCTTTAAAGTGTCTCTCCTCCATCTCTTCCTGTTAACGTTCAGCTGGATTCACTCCTTCATTCCTCCGTTCATTACACTTTTCATGTGATCCCTCCTTTGTTTCCTTCTGTTATTTCCTCCTCATTTCCTCTGTTGTTTGTCTCTTCCTTCCTTCGTCCATCCAGCCATCATAAGCCACATTTCATCCAGCAGTGATGGATTATGGCCGAGCTGTGCGGTGAAGCTGTGTGATGGCAGACAGTCTGTCAGTGTGACCCAGCAGGGAGTCACAGGCCGGATCACTTTCAGCTGACTAATGGAGGATTTGGCTCCAGTCTGAGAAACTGAGGAAGCTTAGATCAGAGACAGCGGAGACGCTCAGCGTCCCTCCTCACAGTGTAGCGTCATTAAAACCAAACCAAATAAACGGCTTTGATGTGATGTAACATGTCCTCAGCTGAGAGGAACTGACAGCATTTAGAGGGAAAGTAAGTCCTAAAACTTTGAAACAAAGACACCAAAGTCCTGAAACTGATCGTGTCATCACTGTGACACATGCTGCTTTAGGTTTCAGGCAGTCTCAGTATGTGCGGCTGCTCTACATGCTTTAAACTAAAAATCTTCACAGGATACAACTTCTCAAGCTAGTTTTGGAGACTATTTCCCAAAATTCTCTCTGACTGAATCAAAGGCAGCTTTCATCACATCACATTTTCTGAGATGGTGATTTAGATTTCTGCAGTATTTTGGACACTTTTGGGCTCTAACTACCTACAATATGTCCGCTAACTGTAGAGGAGGACAGCCAGAGGAACAAATCAGGGCTGCAGCAAACTCAGAAGTCTTTGTTGTTGCAATCAGAAAAAAAATGTGTCGCCAAAGCTGCTGGATTCTTCAAAAAACGACCCAGAATCTAAACTACTATATGTTTAATATTTAGCTTCAACTCATCGTTAGCAGAATACAGATTCAAGATTGGATGTTTCTTGACACTTTGAGAGGTAAGTTTCTTTTTTTTCTTGCTTAAACGCTAGATGAAGAGTTTGTCTGTTAAGACCTGGACTCACCAAACAACGACTGTTGAGTCCCCTCACGTCACTGTGTCTTGGCCAAAAAGTTGCACTTGAACACACTGCAAACACTGCAGCCAATAGAAAGCTAGCATTTAAGTTCTGCACCTGCGTGAGAGGAAATAACTCTCCATAGTAGCAGGTGGCAGTTGTCTGTATTTGTCATCTAAAAAGGGGAAACTAGAGGACGGTCAGGACGCATTCAAGACGCTTGTTAGCCACTTAGGACATTAGCAGCTCAACCTGATGTTGAAAGAGCAAAGCATATTGACCGTGTGCTAGCAAACAACGGCACAAACTAACTGTTTCTACTAAAGAGTTCAATGACTAAAAACATAATATTCTTCGATATAAGAAGTTTGTTTTGGTCTCACTCCCTCTTGACTTTAGTCGTTTGTCTATTTTACTAACTTCTGCTCCTCATGCGCTGAGCTGACCTGCCAATCAGAGTGATGTCCCTCACCATCAGGCTCTACTGTCTTCAACATCAATTCAACGTGCTGAATCAGCCAAAAAACGTCAACAAAGGCCGACTAGTGCCAGTGGTGCGGGACACACTGCAAAATCTAGGACAAAAGACGTTCACTGACGGTGCGCCATTGACCAACAGCCTACTGTCAGCCTGGTGTGTCACAGTCCTTAAATATAAGGCCAGTTATCTTACTTTAGCACACAGACTGGAAACAGAGGAAAACAGTTAGCCTGGCTCTGCCCAGAGGGAACAAAATCCACCTATAAGCTCCTCCAAAGCCCAAAATTAGCATGTGTATGCAGCTCTGCAGCAGATGAGTCTGACTTTCTGTGTGTGTCTTTCTTTGGTGTGTCACAGTCAGGCCAGGCTAGTAAACAGTAGAGAGGAGCATAGAGGCCAGTGAAAATCTTATGTTGGGTACTTCTTTCTATATATCTCTGACTTATTCAGTCTCTTTCAAATTCGGTGCAGACTAATTCGGATTGATGTTTGAGCGCTGCTTAGGTAGAGATGGATGGTATCTTGTGTGGTGCATCATTGCATCTCACCTGTAGAGGAGCTAGAATGAGTGTGTTCACACGGGTGTTGAGTTACCATGTGGATGTCAATGACAATTAAAACCTTTCCCATTGCATTAAAAAAGCCAGATGTTAGTGGGTGTTAGTGGTGTTTTTGTGCAGCGGGAAATGGGCTTGATAAACATGTTCGATCGCGTTGGTTTATCTGTACAAAACCTTAAGTTTAAAAACAACAATGTGATGTTTTGTGGGGGTTATGGCTTAGACAGTTTTACAGCTGAGAAAATGTTTGAGAGTCGGTCGCTTCACACTGTCTCTGCTGAAAATGAAGTGGATGTCTACTTGTGAGACGCCTGAAATAACTTCAAAATAAGATTCAAAACAGTGATGGGTAAGGTTTCTTTTATCTTTGCTGGTGCTACAGAGGGAAACAAACAAACTGCCTACTGTGATACAGGAGGTGCAGAAGCCACAAGGCTTTAAGAAGCTGGTCAAAAAGAGGCTGCTAGATAGCATCTCCAAATAAGGTCATGGTTGTTTTGCACATTGAAATCGGATTTTTTAAAAAAAGGATGTACATATGTGTATTGTTTTTTATCTGGCATGTATATCTGTGGGTGGGCTGCTGTGTTGGGGTCGAGTGTTTTCCCCTTTGGCCGTGTGTCTGTCTCCATCTTGTTGTGTAGTGGAAGGTCTTGTGGAACATCAGAGACCACGATGGAAACAAGCCCTGGGCGTTCATGTGCCCTGACAATGTCATATATGTCTGTATTTTGTTTTCTGCTGTATTTGAATTCCCTTCAAATAAACTACACTGAAGCTCTTTTTTAGGAGGAGGTGTAATTTTGGTTCAGAGAATCTATCAATCATCAATCAGACCTCTCAGATACCTGAGGTGAAATAAAGATGTGTTTGTTTTGAACAATGTGCTCATCGACTGTGTGAAAATCACTAAAATCATTTTGGCGTGTTTATTCTGCAGCTGTTCTTTCCACTGTTTGGAAAATTAAAAATGGAGCTCTTGTTTCATTTGCCAGAAGGCTCAAAGACTAATGAGACAATCAGTCTTCTGCTGAACTCTACAGCAGTCCCATTAAGTCTTACTGGTTAAACAACTGATACCAGTATAAACACACAGATGAAGAAGGAGAGGTTTTTCAGAGGACAGAAGGAAGATGGTGTCTGGTATTGAAGCTGCCACAGTGACTGACCTGCCGGTGTTGGGCCGTGATAGGCTGAGTCTCTCTATGACAGGCAGGTAGAGTGAGTCGGGCATCTTCTCGCTGCGACACGCCTCGATGCTCAGATACTTGAATATGTGAACTTTACCTTTTATACAGATCTGAAAGGAACAGAAAGATTTAACTTATTTTAACCCGTGTTCACTCAGACATCAACCTGCTGAGTCACTGTAGTGCAGACGCTGTTTAACATTCCCACAGAGTCTTGTGTCCCTGCACCTCTGAGGGAGGCAGGTTAGTACACACAGTTTCATCTCAGCTCTCTGTAAAACTATGATGCAGTGTGTTATTGGTGTTTTATCAGGTGTAGCAGATTGCCTGCTGTGTTGTGATACTGTTTTCACTGTGGGCTACACCTCATACAGGGTTCCCACATCATTTTACTGATGAAAATTTCAAAACTTTTCCATAACTATTCCATAATATTTTACTACATTTTCATGACTTTATTTAAGCAGTTGAAATAAGACAACATGACATGTGTTTAGTAATCATAGGGCGCAATAATGAGGCTATGACAGGCATGTTAGCAAAAATGTAGTGTGAAATATGATACAGTGTGTCTGTGTTGAAAGCAACCGGGTCTTCAGGGGCTGGCTGCAGTCAGAGAGATGTCAACGCTAACTGCTTGAGGGTGGGTGGCCCAGCTTTTGGACCTACTCAACGAAAGGTCCATCTCTGGTGTGGCATGGCGTGTCTAAATTGACAATGGAACCTTAAATCGGCGCGGCATAGCTTTACTCAACGCAGCCAAGAGTGTCAATGGAAAAAGGGTACAAGTGGTAACATTTTCTGGCCTGGCTAATGAAGCTGTGAATTATGTGCCAACGCAGGCGCTCTGTTGAGCTGTACCTTGGTCACCTTTATGCTTTTTCCCTTTAACATGGCTGACCGGAGCTGCTTCCCCCGTAACGCCACCGTGAAACATTTTGGTGCAGAGCCAAGACTCAGCGCAGCTTTGGTCTGCCTCTCTCTTTACAATGTATTTTATTTGTCATTAAAAAGCCGTGCGTTGTCAAACACGCACTTTCCAGGCGTTTGTGGATGAACATATTTTAAGCAACAGACAAAACCATAAATCCTGATCAGATTACATCATCACATGTCGTTTCAGTGACGAGGAGGTGCTGCGACTCTAGAGTTATAGTAATAATAGTAACAGTAATAATAGTAATAATCTGCATCATTGTGCTGAGAAGTTAAACATCAGAGCTCTTGATACTTTCCACCATGTGTATGTGTCACTTGTGTGTTTGTGTGTGTGTGTACCTGTGCAGGTGGACTCTGCAGTGGGTTGTTCTCTAACTGGAGGGACTGGAGCTGTTTCATCTTCCTGTAACACACTGGGATGGTCGACACCTTGTTACAGGAGAAGTCAAACTTCACCAGAGGGAGAGCGGCCAGGTCTGCAGGAATGACACAAACACACACATTAATCAGACAGGTAAACACCTCTGTTTATGTCCTTCATGAGTTTTTGGATTCAATTCGACCTTTTTGACACACTCTTTTGGAGTTCATTGACCATATTGATCCTAATAAAAGACAATATTTTTTTCTGGCAGTTAGACTTACAAAAGTGACGGTCATATTATAATCAAAGACTCAAATTTTTCTTTGAGTTATCCACAACAGCAGATTTGTTAAAGTAGGGGTGTAAAATTCATTTTAGTTCATGAGCCACACACAGCTTAATTTAACATCATCGTTTCATAATAGCCTATAAATGAAAACACCTCCAAAATGTTCCCTTTCTTTCACCAATACAATGACAATATAATAGTGTAATAATGCAAGCACACCCTTTGAAAGAGCAATGAACTTTTAATTCTTGAGAACAAAATCAGCCATTGGAACTGAAATATGAAAAAACATACTTTTTAAAAAGGAATTAACACCTGTTCATATACAAGAATGTACATATACAAATATAATATTCTATTAGAGTAGCCAAAATGCACTCAGTTTGAGACTTAGAACAAACTTTAAACAACAAACGAAGTGATGCCTCTTGCAACTAATACACAACCTCAGCGAAGCTCCAGGAACACCAGCAAATAGATATAAAGCCCCAGTAAGTATTCATTGTTTTTTCAGAGAACTGTATTGACGTCAGGGTGAGCACTAGGTGTGCAAGGTGTTCCGGTGGGCCGGACTGGACCCTTCAGCGGGGCGGTTCTGGCCCACAGGCCGTATGTTGGACACCCTTGTGTTAAAGTTTTTATGAGGCCCAGTTTAACTGCGTGACTCTCTGATGGTTTGTGTAACATTTTTTTCTGCCACAGAGGAAATTAATTCCTGACGAGTAACAACAAGCTGAGCAATACTGTTCCCCCCCGATATCAGACCAAAGCTTCACACACTCTGTACACTCTGTACATGGTGAGGACGCAGCAGTGTGTGCAGATCTGTTGAAGCTGTAAGCACCACAGTCTTAGCAGCTGATAGCAAGAATTGTAAAATCTATTTTAAAACTTTCAGGGAGTCATGAAACACATACGAGCTACATGACTAATAAAAGTTAAATACTGTTGCTGAACTTTGCAAATACACACACACACACACACACACACACACACTCTCACACAGGGCTGAAACCGCCGACATGTTTCCCATCACACAGAACAATGCAGCTGTTGTTGTTATTTTCAGAGGTTTGTAATTGTTAGCAGACGAGTTCCAGTGTTTTTTTCGTGTGAACTTTATTCGTCATTAGAACTGAAATACCTGAAAATAAACGCCTCCTTCAAATGTTTTTGACGTGCTTAAATGAAGCCTCCAACAAAGAGGCTGTATAATGTTCAAGGTGAACACAGCCCGAGAGTTAAAGTCACTGTGGGAGCCTGCAGACGTGCACATACACGAGTACTGAGGGCTATAAAACTTAAAAATGAAAGAGACCTTTTTGTTTTACATGTTTTAACTCGAACTGTGAGAAACATGGCCGTAGAGTTAGTGATGTTCACCACATGATACAGGAGAGACGTCTGCAACAGTGACCTCCAAAAGTAAGTACTAACAGTGTTTCAAAGGATGTTAAATATCTCATATCTGTCTGTTTAACATGAAGCTGGAGCCAGCAGCTAGTTAGCTTAGTTTAGCATAAGAACTGGAAATCTTATCATTATAACACCATGTTCACACAGACAGCAGTCAGCAGTCCCCTAGCTGTTCACAAGAGAGGTATATTTCTCCGGCCGGTCAGTAAACTGTTCTGCTCGTCTGCTCTTTTCTAATCACCTGAAGAAAGATCTGCCTCTGGATGACACAACAGCTCCCCAAAGTGAAGCCAAAACATCTTAATTGCCCCTTGTTGAAATCCCTTCCCCTCCATGTTAGTGGATTGGACATGTTCCAAACTAAAAACTCAAAGTACACGTCAAATAAATTTTCTCCAAAGATGGTTTCTATTATTTTCAATAGTTCTTATTGTCATGATGTTTGTTCAAGTGTTGATTTCCAATAAGTATGGTTATAACAAGTAATTTGATGTTTAAAAAAGAGGACTTGAGGTCGTGACTGACAGCTGTGTGTGCCAGTCGGTTTGCTCGCTATCACTGACGCTGCTTGTGGTTGGTTAGTTGGGTGTACGGGTGGGAACTCGGTACAAGCAGATATGGCTGCTGTGCAGGATCTGGCTCCTCATGACAACATCAGCACAAGATGGCAGCAGCCGTATCCTGGATGTTGTGGCTTCGTTTTTATACAGTGAGGTTAAACAAAGACAGGTCGACATTTGTGTGTCCACTTGTTTCTCTTGCTCTCTGTTTAAACACAAATGACAAATGTGTGGAAGCACTGGATCCATTTATCACAATCAGATCATTTACATCATATCTTTTACATTGTTCAGAGTAGATTATGTGTGTGTCTTCCTGCCAGATTCGCTTGCAGACAAAAATAGACAAGACACTGAAACTGTTGCTGCTGACTAACAGGCGGTCATGGAGCTTGGCGCCTGCATCCTGTGTGAACAGCCCAATTGCTTAAAATGGACACTGAAAGAACACCCACAGCACTCCACGCAAAAACTGTCACACTTGGCAGCACTTTCGCGTCCAGTGTGAACTCTATAGGTCCTGGGACAGTTTCATGAAAAACAAAAATTATAGATAAATATCTTTATCACTGTTCCTGGATTATAAGAACCATATCAATAGACAACCTTTATAAGGCAAAATAATGTATTTACAGAACAATACAACCAACTATTATCCACAAAAACTTGAAGATATTTAATTTGGAAAAGCATCTTTGTATCATGACTGAGAATAGATGGAGTGTGATCAGGGTCAATGGATCAGACAATAAAATTCAATTTCAAATTCAGCGGTGAGACGATGAATGATTCAGCGTGTGATGCTTTACTACAGAGCTGCTGACTGACTCAGCAGAGAGCTCTGCAACTATTACAACCCAGAATGCATCAGAGACAGACAGACCTGACCCTCGTGAACCCTCAGAGCTCTCTGATCTTCTCCTCTGCCCAGAGGTTAAAAATAATCCTCTGTGGAGTGAACCGCAGTGACCCGCTGAGGCCACATGAGACACACACACACACAGAGGGAGAGTATCTTTATATGCACTGCTGTTCAAAAGTTACTAATCTGCTGCCTCAGAGACTCACTGAGGAGACTCCTCTACATGTCTGAATATATCTTTGACGCTTTTAGGTTGTAGAGAGTCCTCTTTACAGAGAGATGTTATCTACATGAACACTGTGATGCTTATAGCAGTTACTCTGGTGTATAACAGGGAGGACTGATGCGTCTACTTTCTTCTTAATGTTTTGGTCTTTCTGGCAGAGTGAAGGACTGAAACAGTGAATGACAGCTGCTTGTGTTTAACCACGGCAGGACAGGTGAAAGAAGTTTATTTGTTGGAGGTGAGCTGTTTGCAGAGGTGCAGTAAGAGCCTGCTGTCTGCAGCTCTTCATCATCATCATCTGATTTTACTCTTCCTTACTGCAGCATTATTAGACTTGCCTTTATTGAAGAGAAGCTGCTGACAAAGTTCCACCAATTCAGTCATAAACACATTTAGTTTCCTGTAGATTCTTCACAGTGAAAGTACCTGTTATTGTGTTATGTAAAAACTTTTATTGTGAAGCAGCAAAATAAGGACATGTTGAGTTTTTGAGCAGCAACTTCACACAACTTCTAATACGGCTGATAGCGAACATGGAACAGTAAAATAAAGCAGATATCTGAAGTAAAAACAGGACACAGGAGAGAAACTAAACTCCAAACCACAGAGATTCAGTTAGACGTAACAGATGTACTGAGAGCTGAACACACAGAGACTTTTAAAAACGCCTTCCTCTCTGGTCTCTGGCAGACGGAGGTGAGGAGAGTCAAGCAACACACACAGCTTGTTTGAGGGGGAGAACAACCGTTGGCTGTGGTTGGCGAGACGTCACCACTACCTGCTTGAGGGCGGGCGGCCCGGCTTTTGGACCTACTCTGGAGATGGTCCATCTCTGGCACAATTTGCTGGGACACAGCGCACATAAACTGATAATGGAAATGCAAAGTGACGCAGCCATTCATGTCACAGACTGATTTAGCGTAGCAGGTGCAGCATATAGACCGATGTCACACTGTAGACTAATGAACAGACAGATTAAACAGAGGAGCAGCTCTGTGTCTCTCTGAGTGTTGATGGAGAACTTGTGAGTGAGTGGGTGGAGCTGTGGAGACTGTTTATTTGGTGCATTGTTAGAATATATACTGTTTGGTTATTTATTGCTCCACATTCTCGCAGCGCAGTGCGAACTCTGGCCTCAGATGGAGCAGCAGAATGGCAGGAGCAGCTGCTCCTCTCATCATCAATCTGATCTGATCATCTCTGATCGGACTGACAGATCAACAATCAACCCCTGCCACTCAGAACTCTACAAACTGCTGCTGAGAGAAAAAAAAGGAAGAAGAATTCCACCAGTGCTGCGTTCAAGGACCCACAAAAATCTCTGACTTTAGAGGAGGGAAACGGACTCCCTGCGTCAGCTACTGCCACACATAGACTCTAACTCTGAGGAGAACACTGTAATTGGTTACAATTTTTCAAGCTTATCAAAAGAGACAATTTGCTGCATTCCACAATTGAATCTCTGAGTTTTTAAACTGTCAGTCAGAAAAAAAAAACAACTTGGTGATGTCACATTTGGCTCTAAGACTAAACTGAAAAAACAACTGGCAGATTTTCTGTGTCCTGCTCCTTTAATGTGTGACTGTTTCGCTCCCACACTGTAAAACACAAGCTTTTTCATTCCTGGTTGTTACAGGCACTCTAAAAATACTTCACTGCGTGTATGTGTATGTGTGTGTGTGTGTGTGTGTGTGTGTGTGTGTGTGTATGTGTGTGTGTAAGTGTTTACATGAGTCCTCAGACGAAGGCGAAAGAAAAACAGTGCAGACTGATGTGTGGGTTTGTGGGAAGAAACTGTTCAGGGAGTCACATCCTGCAGACTGTCAGTGATGCATCCCATCAGTTCTGACAGAGCGATTATTACAGACTCGTCCTGACAGTCGCTCATAATTAAAACCTCTAGTAGGCGGTAATAATGTCAGCCGAGCCGCCATGATGGAGAGGGGGCTGACACCAGAGAACATTCCTCTGGTTACGGGGTAAAAATATATCCTGGGCTGAAGCATATACAAAAACATGTTCAGTGTTCCTGTGAGGTCACTGAGGACAAACATTTAGTCCGAAGTGTCACAAAGACTCAGAGAAACTGGACTGTTGTAGTACTGGATAAATGTGAAGACACACACTCGCAGCTCTGAGGCGTTCAGCTAAACGCTAACACATCATATTTCAGCCTGTTTTTATATTTTTTGTGCTGTCATTGTTTTAACCAGAGCATCTCGCAGCCATGGCGATGTTTCTGGCTCTGAGGAACATTTTTCCATCAGGTCTGCAGATCTGATCCTCAGATTGAGTGTGAACCCCCCCTGAGCTTGGCCGACCTTTAAAAACCACTAAAACAGTCACGGTGGTCTTATCTCAGGGGCTCTCCGCTGCAGCAATGAAGTCTGCACAAGTTCAACAGATATTAAATCAAAAACAACATCCCTCCCTTTGTCAGGCTGCCGTCCAGTCTGCTCCGTCCAAGCCTCCCTGTCGCTGTGGCATCAGGCGGCCGAGCCAGATCAGAGCTCATCAATCAAACCGGGAGATGGCCGTAATAGTGAGGGACAAGCATATGTCGAGTTGGGAAGATACAGCAATAAATCCAAACAGAGTGGACAGAGTCGAGGAGCAGCGATAAAGCTGGGTGAATCATCCAGAAAACAGTCTGCAGCCCTTCATCATTCAGACTGAGTATCAACAGGCCTGACTCCACGTCCCCCAGCCTGTTTATCACAGACCCTCCACCATGTTGGACAAAACTGTTCCAGTGCTTCAGCCTCTTTTACAGGCATCATAAATATGTCTTCATTTCTGTGCAGTGTTTGGGTTTCATATCTGTTTGAACCTGCTAAACTTCACCAGGAAAGAAGAAGTCTGACGTCAAACATCAGAGTCAACATTTCAAAGTTGATCTTCTCGGTGTACGTTGGGAGGTTCAGGACGCAGCAGCAGAATCCATTACAGGTGAAGTGACAACAGAGGACGTCCAATAACAAGGACCACTCTGGTTGAGACCAGGCAGCTGGTATGTGCCAATCGACCCACTCCATTTTTCTTTTTTAAAGACCATGATTTCCATGTTTTATTCTCCAAAATAATTTAATTAAACATTTTCTGCTAAGGCTAAGGGTGCCCCAATCAGGACCCCGACGCTGTATCAACTGATACCGATAACCAATCATGGGTCTATTTGACAGAGTTCATTTCATTGACGAAAACTATGATGACAATTTCTTGTCAACAACCTTTTTCCACAGCGAAAACAAGACGATGACGAGCTAAAAATAGACCTCGATAATAGAAACTAAGACAAAATCTACATTTCATTGTGGTTGACGAGACGAGACGTTACGAAAATGTTCGCAATGGACTATCGGACACTGAAATCCGAGAACAGCCGTGCTTGCAACTATCTTAAAATGCCACATGAGCACCAGGATGGCAGACTCCAGTAAATAGTCAGTGCCAGGATGTCTTACTAGCCGGCAAAAACACTCACACCGGAGCAGCGTCAGCACCCGTTGGTGCGATCTGTGAGCTGTGAGTCAGCAGTAAATAAGCAGCCATGTGTGTCTGACTGTGGAGGGTGGAGCTACTGAATGGATTTGTGGAGTCTGTTAGTTGCAGCGATGGCTGTTAGCAGTTAGCTCCGCTTGTTAGCCGCTGAATGGCAGCAAAGCATGCAGCCGCTGGCCAACGGACTTCACAACGGATCCCTGGCCGCAGGACTTCGCTCAAAATTCTCTTCCAACTTCTCCAATATGAATATCTGCTGGTTTTCTCATCCTGAACCTATTGTAAACTGATTATATTGAAATTTTGGATTGTTAGTCAGACTAAACAAGACTTCTAACTTCTGACACTTTACAGACACAACAGCAAAGGGTGTTAGTCGTAGCTGTGATCTAACAGAGAAAAAGATTCTCATTGTGTTGGATCGTCAACAGGCCCTGATATCACACACTGAAATCAAACTCTCCCAGTTGTTCCAGTTGGTGTGTTGATTTAATCTGGCAGTCCTCCAATCAGCAGCCTGCCTGTCTCCAGCCTTTCAGCCTCTCAGCCTATCAGCAGTCAGACTGGGTGGTGTCTCCAGGGAGCGCTGTGGCTGTCACTGATCTCTGGAGGTTGTTCTTCGGTCACACTGAGGGTTAAGTGTATTTTTGGGGACTGGGATGGGTGTGGCTGTGCATACAGAGGACTCTGTGGTCTCACATGTGCCTCCCCATCTTATATATAGATGGTGTTTAAATGCAAATCAGATGCTAGCCACACTCCACTTTTCAATAACAATCAATAAAAGTCAGAGCAGTGGCTCAAACTGCCTCCTTAAAGTGCACAAACCTCGTCTGGTCAGGATCGACCCTACAACAGAAGATGTCAGACCTTGTTTGTTCTTAATCCCACCTAAAGAGAACATGAAGGGCAGCTTTGTCTAAACCACACTGGAATGATACAGAGTTTTGTCCCTATCTTTATTCAAGAGCTTGGTTTTTCAATTTGAGAGCAAGATTCATTAATTTCACTTACAGGTTTTGTTTCCTTTCCTTCAGCCCTGCCCTGCACTCAGATCGCCCCTGCTTGCACTAACATTTGCTCTGCTTCTGCTCAAACTGAACGCTTTCACTCAGATGTCCTGTTGCTTTCAAAGATTTCCTGTGCCTCTCCTTGAGCCCTGCTCCTCACACTCAGGCTCCCTCTGTGCACTCATGAATCGACCGCTCTCAGATCTCTGCTCTTGAAATTTTTTTTTGTGCAACAAACCTGTCAAAACACCCCAACCAACAGAATACCAGGTGTAGTGCTGACCTTTAAAATGATCCCTGCCTCTCTGCAGGTGCATTTGCTTTACTTCCTAAAGTGTCCCGTACAGGCGGTTACTCTTTACCCAGGATGATCCACTTACACCTCCACAGCTTTATTAAACGTACTTCCCTTGCCTTCCTTGGCATAAAAGGACAGTGAATAAACATCTCAACACCTGTACTATTTTTTTACTATAACAGTACATTCAGTATAATAGCAGCTTACGGCACATCGGCCTCCCGTCAGAGTGCTGGAGTCAAAACATCACCTTCATGACTCAGCAACGAGTTTCAGAAACAGGCCTCTATCTAGCTGATGAAGGGCAGGGTTTTGAGGGACAAAAAAACTTAAAAGTAAAATCATCACATTTTGTTCTCAAGTGGAAAAACCACACTCCTGGATAAAGACAGAAATAAAACCCCACAAAAGTCCAAAATCACAAAGGAAAACGAGACACTATGCTTTTATATCTCTGCACATCTTTCACGGACTCACCTTCTGGCAGGACGCAGAGAAGGTTCCGGCGTACGTTTAGTTCTCGCAAAGCTTTGAGTCTGCCGATGTGTCGAGGAAGAGCCGTGATCTCATTGCAGCTGATGTCCTGCAGAAAATAACAACAACAAAAAAAGCAATTCATGTTAGAACTTTACTTAAGTAAGAGATCTTAAACTTCTTTCACCTCTGCAGGTCAGAAAATGTATTTAATAATAACTGAACATTTTACAGATAAATTTGGTGTAGAATAAGTCTCACACACACACACACACACACACACACACACACACACAGTCTTCTAGTTTATAGTAGGCATTAGTCATTCGCATACAGATATACAAACACAGAAACTGTCATGATATCTGTCACACACACACATGTGCGCACACACACAGAGTATAAAGAGCGTTACCAGCTCCATGAGGCCGTGCAGCTGTCCGATGGTCTCCGGCAGGCTGACCAGCTTGTTGTTGCTGGCGTTTAGGACCCTCAGAGGTAAACCACACAGACAGGCCGGCAGAGCGCCCAGCTGGTTACGACTGCAACACAGACATCACTCACGCAATCAGATGGAGGAAACAACCCATTAATCACGGTCACGTGACTTCACTCATACGGCACAATTTAAAAGCCACTTCTTCCTCTTTTCACTTGTTATCTCAGATTATTGCTGCAAAACTGACTGTCAAAGCACCTGTTTAAAACTGTCAGTGTTCTTTTTTAATAAATAATTTACTCACTCAACTTATTTTACTAACGAATGATTATTTCTACAGACTGTTCCAGACATAGGGAGGAAATGAATGAGAAAGCAGAGCCTGAACATATGAATATTTTAACACCACATCTTCCATCGCAGCATTAAAATTAAATGGAGAGACGTGAGACAGTGAATGCATCACAGAATAAATGTGTTCTATAATGTGATTTCACACTCACACTCAGGAAGTGTTTACTGTTCTCTGTTCTGTAGCACACACACAACAGAGAGCAACATGGGAAAGAAAACATCACCATACATCAACACTTCCTTTTTCCTGCATGTATTTACACGTGTGTGCAGAAATGCAAACACACACACACACACACACACACACACACAAATTAAAATGAAACAACAGGGTAGAGCGGCTCCTACAGTCTACATGCCGTGCCAATTGTGAGTGTGTGTGAAAGGTTAACTGAGCAGCATGCAGCTTCTTGTATGACAGCCTCGGCCACCACTGTGTGAAAGTGACAACAAGTATAAAAGCACTTTGAGTAGATGGAAGAGTAGAGAGGAGCCATATGAACACACGTCCATTTACTCCATTACTTTAGTGGACTGTAATTTTTTTAACACCATGATGCCAATCATACAAGATGTGATCAAGGTACATTTGCAGTGAGTCTAATTATGCAGTGCCTACAAAATGACACTGCAAACCCCAAAAATAAACTGCAGAGAGAACACAGATCATCCTAATTTCTGTTTTTCCTTTTTAAATGTAGACTGATTTTGGTAGTGAAGCAGAGCAACAGCTCCATGTGCAGGACGAGGTGCAGGATGCTAGTATCAAAAATACTGCAGCTAAAACACAGGATACAATGTAGGAAGTGGGAATTACTCAACACTTCTCTGATCACATAACAATAATTATCTAAATATACCAATAAACAGGTGCAGCATTATATAAATGACACAGCAACCCTACTACATGTTATCTGTCCCAAAATAACCTGACTTATCTGGACATTGTGAACAAAAATGGGTGTTTTGGGTGCGACAACTGATGGTTATATTTTGTGTGGTGTGTGATAGTGGAGAACCGACCATATCTGGAACACCTTGTGATGTCCCAGTGAAAAGACAGGCAATTTTTTGCCTTCTCTTGCCGAGTACGCCGAAGTCCACAAAGCGATCTGTAATGTTGACCAACAGGAGCACAGAGTGCTCTTTAACTGTACACACAGCAAAGAGAAATAGGAACTATGTCGTCAGTTGAGCCGTGAAACAGAGGAAAGGTCGCAGCCAATTTTAATAATTTCATGACGACAACACAGCCAGTATCAAACACAATGCTTTGCTTCAGACGCCATTGTTGGTCTCTATTGTCGGTCCCTTGCACATCCTTCCTGGTGACATAAAGCAAGACGTGAAAGATGGCGAGCTATGATTGGTACGGGGACAAACATGTAGTCTGTCATGTCTCCTGGCAGAGTCACTGTGAGACTTCATGACTCTATAACCTGACACAGTGACCATCTGTCTGAACGTCACATTACGCCCGAGCCAGTCTGCCCAACACAACCTGTGCATGACAGCTACCCCTGTTTTCCTACATTGAGTTTGCCTTTGATAATAGCCATCAATATTTTATAATAAAAGCCTTGTGTTAACAAATAAAGTGGCTCAGAGAGCTTTTAAACTGAAACAGAAACAAGAACTGTGAAGCTAAAAATAAACATTTATATGTCATTACACATCTGTGATACACTGCACACATACAGACATCGACACAGTCGTGACAGGTGAAGTGTTGCTGCTATGACTACATCAGTATGACTACCAACAGACCATTTTCCATGAACAGTTTTGCTGCGACCCGCACACATCACGGGGAGATAACAGCCCAGACTCCAAATCTCTAGATGAGCTGCAGCCCAGCTGCTGATGTGGGCTGCGTGGCCCAGACGTTAGACTACAATAAGCTCTAACTAACTCACCTGGCAGCTGTCATACCCGAGCAAACAAACAAAGGACTGTGACTGAAAGGGTTTTTATGGCTGTTACATAAAAAAATGCCTGATCAGACATGATCCTGATCCTGTTGATCAGCTCGGGATGTTTGACTATTTTTAGGCCAAATGATTTGCTCTGATATTTCAAAGGCAGCTCTGATGGAAAAGATATTGTTTAGTACCTTCAGTACTAATGCTGCACGTATGCAGGACTTTCACAGTGCTCTACTGCTGCTGTACTTCTACTGTATTTGATGCGAGTTTGTTAAATGTCTTCATCTGGGGGGCTAAACTAAAGTTAACCTTTTTCCTGCTGACTCATCCTCTTAACTGCATATAAACACCTCTCGCCTGCTGCTTCCTCTGCGAGCCTCACACTTCTGCTTCGAGTCAAGTTTCAACTTCAACCTGCACTTGTCAGGGGGAGGTGTACAACGTCTGACAGGTTCAAGAAATGCAGAAATGATGACAATAATAACAAAGGCTTTGTGACTTCTCCTTTGCTGGCTCTCTGATCAGCTCCTGAGATGTCATGTATCCTCCTCCCTCGGGCTGCTGTAGTTTACTTGTCTTTAAGCAAAGCAGCTTGCTGTTACCACTCTCTATCTAACAGTCTCATACAAATACTTGATAATAAATTCATATAATTTTACTCAGTGATGTCCAGCAGATCTTCTCGGCTGAGATTATGTCGATTTTTTCATTTTTTTTGCCCCGACTTTTTCCTGTAAAGCACTTTGGGCGTTCTGTATAAATAAATCTCATTGAGAAAAGCAAACCAAACAGCGTCTTTAATGTCTGACCAGTAACACAGAAACACACACACACACACACACACGTGGATGTCCTGTACAGAGACACACGCATATTCACCACAGGACTGTGAAACCCCCTCTGACTCAGCTCTGAAAATAACTTTCAGGAAACATATAAGTGACTTTATCCAGCTGTTCACACACGCACGCACACACACACTTCTTCGGGAGACAATGGAGAAAAACAACACTCAGCGTCTCCAGCAGCTCTGTGTGTCTGTACCGAGGCACAGCTGTGATTTGAGTTAAACGTCAGCACACAAAGTTCTGAAACACGCTGATGTTTAGCAGGTACATAGTTCACCATGTTCATCATCCTGATTTAGCGTGTTAGCGTGCTGACATGTGCAAATCATCAGTACAGCCAGAGTCCAGCTGAGTGAGAGGGGAACGTCATTAGTTCTGCAGGTGTTTGGTCATAAACTGATGATCGACCTGATGATGGCGCTGGATGAAAAGTCAGAGGATCAGCAAAATTATTACAGCTCATCCTAAAGGGTAAACATGAAGGATGGATCATGAATTATGTATCTACTTTATTTTCTTAAATTCTCAACTCTAACAGCCTCCTGCACTGATGAATACTTACAAACAGTTAATTCAAGATAAAGTCACAGATGAAACTTCTCTGTTTCAGATGTGACACTGAGCTGTTTGACTTTAAAGACACTAAAAATAACGCTGCATGATTCCTGGAGAGGAAGACGGAGCGTCCTTCCTGTTGTGACAGGACAGGCTGTGTGTCTGTGTGTGTGTCTGTGCGTGTGTGCGGGCATGTTAGCCTTTCTTTCTGTGGTGAAATATAAAGACCCTTCTGTCAAGAGTGTTTATGAATATTAGACATCTCTCTCTCTCTCTCTCACACACACACACACACACACACACACACACACACACACACACACACACACACACACACACACTTCTGTGGTCATATGTTCATGCACTGTGGTTGTTTTTTATCACCAGATCAGCATTTAAAAACCTGATAAAATCAATTATTCATTAAGTTACTAATTAACTGTGTGTGCGTGTGTGTGTGTGTGTGTGAGAAGAGGACAAGGACAACTCAGTTGAGCAGCAGAGAGGAAAAGATCTGACTCACTAATGATAAAAAATGATAACTGACAAAAATCAATATTTGAAAAAAACAAAAACAAAAACAAATTAAAGGTGAAGTGTGTAAGATTCGGGGGGATTTAGTGGTGTCTGGTTCAGTGTTCATTGCTCAGGAGGTTTTTATCAGGAGCGAAATTATCCTCTGAGGTCTCTTCCTCTCCAAAACAAACGGACCAGGCCGGTAAAAACACTGAATAAAGCCGTTTCAGTTTACAAATCACGATGGCTCCCCTTTGTCTCTTAAGCTAATGTGTGCTCGCCTTTTTCTGATCCAGACGTTCAGGAGATTTTTATTGTGAACCTAATTATCCACAGAGGTCTCTTCCTCTCCAAAGCAGACAGACCAGGTGATTTAAACTGGTAAAAACACCGAATAACAGTTTCATGTCACAAATTCATGTATTTCATGTTTCATTTATAAAACAATACGTAGGATCCAAACTAAAAATGTATTTCCATTATTATTATTTTCCTGATAAATCAATTCATAATTTGGTAAATAAAACATGAGAAAAAAAGTCAAAAATGCCGATCATTATTTTTGGAAGGTAATGTCGTCACAGTCTCTTGTTTTGCCAGACTGACAATTAAAACTAAAAGATATTCAGTTAATTTTGAAATAAAAGAAATTTGAGCAGGAATCATTCACAACTGAGGAGCTGGAACCAGACAACGTTTGGTGTTTCTGGTGGAATAAAGACTTAAATAATTACTGAGAGAAAACTGAGAGGTAAAATGAATGTTTTTTAAGAACAGGTCTGAGTCACACATCAGGAGCAGAGAGAGTCTCACAGTGACGACACTGTGTGGAGACAGCAGGAACACCTCGACCTTTAAACACTACCTGACAGAGAACACTACAGTGTGTGTGTGTGTGTGTGTGTGTGTGTGTGTGTGTGTGTGTGTGTGTGTGTGTGTGTATGCGAAAGGTTTCTGGGTTAACTAACAGTCCACTGAACACTCTGTGCGTGTGTGTGTGTGTGTGTGTGTGTGTGTGTGTGTGTGTGTGTGTGTGTGTGTGTGTGTGTGTGTGTGTCGACACTTGGCAAGCTTTGCAGTTCACCCTGCAGCATCTATGCTGCCACACACACACCAAAACACACACTCACACCTGCAGTGACTCACACAGTGGAAGCGCTGCCACTGTAAGCCGACACACAATACACAGTCTGCTCACAATAAAGGACAGTAACACTGTTTTTATTTTTGCTTCATCACTCTGATTCAGTGTGATGCTGCAGCTTCACACACACACGCACAAGTACACACTTCACAGCTATAACAACATGGATAACATGGCATTTGGATGATGTAGCCTTTTAAAGTCTAGAGGTCTAAATCTAATCTAACAACAACGAACTGTGATTATTTTAACAGACACTGCAACATGAGTCACAATTTTCTCAGGAATGGTTGACTCTGGGCAGTGGTTAGCACTGTCGCCTCACAGCAAGAGGGTCCCTGGTTCGAACCCAGGGTGTGGGAGTCCTTCTGTTTGCATGTTTTCCCTGTGTCAGTGTGGGTTTTCTCCGGGTACTCCAGCTTCCTCCCACAGTCCAAAGACATGCAGGTTAATTGGTGACTCTAAATTGTCCGTAGGTGTGAATGTGAGTGTGAATGGTTGTCTGTCTCTCTTTTCAACCAACATCTGGCTGACTTCTGCAGTAAAGTAGGAAGATGCTTCCTGTCTGGAAACTAAAGGACCGTTAAATCTTACTGGCTACCCTGCACAAAAAATCTGTACCAGTTGAGCAAATACTGCCTGAAAGACACTGCTGCATCATATCCAGAATGTAACACCCACCGTCTAATGATCCACAAGTTCTCCCTGGTACATTAGCGACACAGTGAAGACAACCACCTCAGTGTATGTGAATGAGTACCTGAGATTTAAGGAGGTGAGTGACTGCAGGCTGATGATGCTGTCTGGGATGGTCCTGATGCAGTTGTGATACAGGTTTAGTGTCTCCAAGGCAACCAGGTGGCAGACTTCTGTGGGGACATCAGCCAGTCTGTTCTTTGAGAGGTCTGTGGACAGAAGAGGAAGTAATTCAATAAATGATACTACAAATACAGATGCTTGAGCTAAATGTATATTGTGAACTAAAACTGATCATTACTGTTAAAATATTTCATTTTTTCCTTCAACTAAACAAAAGTTTGACTTACAAATGAAAAGCGAAAGCCCTGTAGTGCACGATATTTACTGCCTGTCACTTTATTTGAGTGTTTAATTCAAGAATGTGAGGCTTGTGCTCTGAATTAAGCCCTCAAATATTTCAACAATGGAGCAAAATCTGAGATACCACTGTCGTCAAACTCAGGGAAGTAAGTATTTGTCAGCGGGAAGAGGTCGGCCGCTCAAGGCCAGGATTGGTGACATCACATCCTGCTGTAGCTCCGCAACAACAATATCAACTTCAGTTATCAGCGGCGGCCAAATAAGGCCAAGAAATGTCAGGCCAATTACTGCACATTGTTCTAGTGAGGCCGAACTCTTGAAAACACATTTGTTTTGTTAAGGGAGTGAGAACACACCAAGAGTTCATTTCCTCTGCAGGCAACAACCCTGGAGACGTTCTGCTGGATTCAGAGTTCAGATTCAAACCCTGAACAACACAAATAATACAACAGCCACATCTCGCATTAATCCTCTTTCTGTTGTCACTGACTGTAATCAACTGTTCTGTGGAGTCACTTCCTGCAGACACAGATTACACTGCTGCCAATCAACACTTCCCCGTCAAGAAACAAACATCACTATAAAGGATGTCAAAACAAAAACTGTCAATCACATATTAGGATCAAAACACTGCAATTTTAACAAACTTTTTTATTCAAATATCACCTTTAAAAAATGGTCCCATCGCACCCTAACAACACACATGATGGCCAGGTGGGTCAACAACTCATATGTTACCAACCCTGAAACTCAGAGCTCACATGTGACCTCAACGACCCTCCAAGGGTTCACACCCACACTGAGTTTAAAGCCTGCAACTCAGCAGCAGTCAGTTAGAACTGAAGAAGCCTGTTGGATGAGAGGTGAAACGTCTTTAAGAAACTCAGGCAAGTTCAGTTGCCTACAATAAGGCACTTAAGATTGACCTGGATGACTGAGAACTTTCACCGACATTTTCCCAAGGAGCTGCCAGTCATTGTGCTAAGCTTGGCTAGAAACATACAGAGCTAAGAAAAAAAAGGCAGGCTCAACCGTACATGAACTAACACAGTTACTGACCAAGCCCAACCCAAACCAGAGCCAAGCAGTTTTGGGCCTAGCTTGATTAAAAAGTCAAATTTGCACTGTGAATTTTTTTTTCTTTAATATTTTTATTCTTAAATATTACAAGCTGAAGTAAACTTAAGTCTTTTTAGCACGGTAACATATTTGTGACATGATCTCTGACATACATATGGGACAGGTAGATGGTGACACTGCCCGCATTATCTAATATTACACAAACTATAAGGACTCCATCCATTTTCAACCGCTTAATCAAAGCCAGGTCGCGGGGACAGCAGGCTGTGCAATGGATTCCCGACGTCCCTCTCACAGCTCCTCCTATATAATCCCTCCAGTGTGTTCTGGGTCTGCCCCGGGGCCTCCTACCAGTGGGACGTGCCAAAACACCTCTAACAGGAGACGCCCAGTAAGATCCTGATCAGAAGCCCGAACCACCTCAACTGACCCCTTTCAACACGAAGGAGCAGCGGCTCTACTCTGAGCTCCTCCCCCTATCTCTAAGGCTGAGCCCAGACACCCCACGGAGGAAACCCATTTTGGCTGCTTGTATCCACAGTCTCATTGTTTCAGTCACTACCCAGGGCTCATGACCATAGGTGAGGGTTGGGACGTAGATGGACCAGTAAATTGAAAGCTTTGCCTTCCGGCTCAGCTCCCTCTTCACCACGACGGTCTGCCACAGCACCTGCATCACTGCAGATGCTGCACCAAACCGCTGATCCATCTCACGCTCCATTTTACCCTCACTCATGAACAAGATCCGAGATACTTGAACTCCTTCGCTTGGGGCAGTAACTCACTCCCAACACGGAGGGGGCAATCCACTGTTTTCTAGCAGAAAACCATGGCCTCAAACTTGGAGGTGCTGACTTTCACCCCAACCACATTACCCTCAGCTGCAAACAGCCCCAGTGCATGCTGGAGATCACGGTGTGACTACAAGGTCTGAATTTTAAAAAAACACCCGCATACTGGTGCAATCCCAACCTGATTCAAGCCCATCCAAGCCCGTCGGGTTGGGTTGGGCCTGATGGGGTCCAAGCAGTGAATCAAAAGCTCTAGTCTGGATCTATGTCTACACTGGACATGTAGAGATGTGTTAAAAAAATCATATTTGACTTAAATCAATCTTGCAAGGCAACAACTAACACATACTCATCACCATTCATTATATCTTTATTTGATCATATGTTCATTAATTAATGCATTATGCCCCGAACAAACTCAGAGAGCCCATGGTGATGGGTCAACTGGTTTGTTGTATTTGACCAACAGTCCAAAACCCAGAATATCCAGTTTCCTGTGACACTGAACAGACAGAAGCAGCTCAGCGTCACATTTGAGAAGCTGAACATGAGAATATTTGGTGATGTTGCTGCTCAACCAGACTGTGAGCTTCAAACAAACCAGACTTTACAAACTGTAGCAGTGATCCTGTCATTAGACAGTGAAGCGTGGATATTCGATCACAGCACAGGCAGCGTTGCATCATGGGTCACGCAGTCACAGGAAGTGCTATTT
Source organism: Cephalopholis sonnerati (assembly GCA_019142605.1). NCBI lineage: Eukaryota > Metazoa > Chordata > Actinopteri > Perciformes > Serranidae > Cephalopholis > Cephalopholis sonnerati. The sequence continues at coordinate 197,808 of JAGQAX010000081.1, forward strand.
AAAACAACGTGGCTGAGAAACAAAGAGTTAGTCAGACCCGCTTTCATCCTCCGAGCAAACAGCAGCAGTCTGACTCAACTACCGGCTGCACACACACACACGAACACACACACTGCCTTTACTGACAGAGTGTGAGTGTGTGTGTGAATGTGTGTGTGTGTGAGACCAACACCATCACATCTCTTTAACCTCTAAAATAATACAGTGGAAATCATAACGTTGTTTTTGCTGCAGTGACCTTAATGAAAAGCACTCGTACTGCACCATGTGGGACATACGCAAACACACACAAACACACACACACACACACACACACACACACACACACACACACACACACAGAAGAAGGGAGATGCTTTGAGGACACATCAGACACACATCTGTCAGGTTACGTTTGAATGCCTCTACACATGATGTCATGTGAGGTGACATAAGTGATGATACAGGCCTAGGGTCATATAACCCGTGACACACACATACACACACACACACAGTTTACTACCACTACTACTACAGACCATGCCTGACTGATACATCTGTGTTCCCAATATAATTTTTTCAGCTTACCAAAGATATATTTTTATTTGCAAGCTTGTTTTTATCACTAAAATATCACATATCTTGGGACGCCTTATTAAAACTGTCGGTTCATGTTATTAGGAATGCATTAATATGATCTGTTGGGTCATTATCAGCCCCAGTACTGACCTTATTAGGCAGGCCGGCTATGTACCAATGATACTGCTCAAAATAAGTCAGTCATACTTCCAAATCAAGGTCAGGCGGGGTGTTCCAGAGAAGTCTGATTACTGACCTGCTCCATGTTAAGACCCATTTTGTGTTTGTAAGCAGTGACGACCTATTTTGTGGGTGGAGTCGAACTTGTGGCAGAAAGGGACACGTCAGCAGTAGTGTTGTCAGTGTAAGGGCCTAATAAAACACAAAATAATCAGAGAAGGCATCTGGATGATCCCTATTTCTAATGTTTTGAAACTTACAGCTCAAGAAAATGAATTACCTGAACGCCTTCTCTGATTATTTTAAGGCTTTGCCAGCAGACGACAGTTGTGCTGTATGTCAGACTGGAGAGGACAGACACAGCGAGCACATCAGGCCTGCATGTGGAAAGATGTGAAGAAGACAGAGGTCGAGCCAGCATCCCTGAGTCAGATCAATTTCAGCAAGCCAAAGAGGACAAAAGAATTCTGGATGATGTCATCAGTCCAGTCTGTTGGTTTAATGGCTTGCAACCATAAGCGTCACCATTTAGATTCAAAAGGTTTTCTCAACAACGTTATTCTGTAAAAATGAAGTTATATTTTTTCCTATTCCAATTCTTACATCAACCGGCACAGTAAGACATTTTTATCCTGAGCATGTCAACTGTTTCTCTCTGGGTTCAATTTTCCTCCACTTGTTTTTCAGCCACCGCAATACGAGCACAACTGCAGTGACGTAGCCGTGACGTCCGCTCCACATGACAGAATGTCACTTTCTAGCTTAAAGCAAAGAAATTCTATCAAGTGAGGACATGATCTAAGAACTGAGAAGGAAGTGAGCATCAGTTCCCTGAGGGTCAAACACACACACACACAAGCAAGCAGCCACACATCTGAGTGTGAATGAATGGACCAGTTCCGGCAGCCGTGTTAAATATATTGGTTAGAGTTCATTATGAATGACCCTTTGCAACTGCACAAAACTAGTCATTGTGATGTGATTGTTGTGTTTCATGTTAATGTTATCATGTGAGCGCAAACATGTGCTTCAGTTCTTCATCTCTAACTAAACACCAGCAGACTTAAAAATGAGCCACGGTTGTGACTGAGGCTGAGGGTGTCTCTAGGTAGTGTAACAACGTTCACACGGCTCACATTTAATGTGGAAACAGACATGGATAGATCATTGTTTGCTTTAACTTTTCAAGTAAATGTTGATTACACAAAATGGTGGTTGTAGAATAACGACACCATCGCCGTTTAGATTGGTTCCCCACAAGCCTCACTTCACTACAATTCTGTCTATCACCAGGTACGACCTCCCAGGAAAATGAAGGCTCTATTTACAGCACAAAAAGTGCATCACCCACTGCACAACCAAAACAGGAAGTTGATAGCACTTTTGTATTCCCCGCTAGCTATCAGTCGCAATCCCAGAATGAAGAACAAACCAACTGGTAACACATATAATGAAAACACAACAACAGCTGCCGCAAATGGAATCAAATAATTTCCTGTCTACAATACCCAACCAGAATCCCCAGTCTGCTGGGATTTAAACCATCAACCAACCAGCTCCTCTAACCTGCGGGACTCCTCCATAACTCATCTGAGCTCTGACATGAGTCAGAAGCTATAAGCTGAGTAAGTGTGGGAGTTTAAGGCCAAATTCCCTACAGTTAACTTGTTTGGACTTGCAGCAGCAGAGATAAACAACTGAAGCTGGCAGCGAGTGGCGTCTCAAGGTTTCAGCCTCCTCCGTGTTGTTCCTGATCGACAGCTGCTGATAAAGACGACCATGAATGAGCACTTATCCTGAGCTGCTGCTGCGTGCAGAGGCGGAAACAGTCGGCCTTCATGTTTACGACAAGGACTGCTGTACACACTTTGTTATTGTGCTGTATTGTACTGAATTAGTGAGCCGAGGATGTGGAACAAAGCAGAGTCTCTCAAGCTTTTAAGAAGATACATGTTATGTTTCAGACAAACGTCTTCAGAGCTCGGCTGTTATTAACTCCTCAGGCTGCAGAATATATTCAGAGCAGCAGCATCAGCATCATAACTTTTTAAGCATTTATACGACAATTTGCTCCTCAAGGCAAATGTTGTTATGATTTATTATATCCACATTATCGTAAAGATCAGGTGGGTGCAGCCTGTGATATACTACTCACTGACAGTGAATATGCCTCTGGATATATATGGTGTTTTGATTTCTGCAGCATAACAATGTAATGCAAGAACTAGTTTGTGTGGTGCAGCCGCCTTTGCTTCAGTTATATGTACATTTCGGTTTAGTAAACACTTGCATTATCACTCAGCTAAGTTGTCCCGAATCCGATATTTTACTGCAGGGGAAATGAAAAACAAACTACGAGTTATTTTGTCAACAAAAATGTGAGCGGTTGTCAAGTTCATCAAATCTCTGTCCACCTTTTTTTTGTGTGTTTTCAGCCACCCATCTCCTGTGGATTACAGGCTTGAAGCTCTATTATTCTCTGCTGCCTTCTAATATTGTTCTAATGTTTCAGGCTCTTGTGTGCATGATCAAATTGTGTTTAAGTGTATGTAAAGCACTATGACCAATCTTCACCCTCAGACCTCGCTGCCTGTGGTCAGTGACAAAAAAGAAAAAACAACAGTTTGTCCATCAGATTTCCTTAGAACTGCAACAACTGAGCACGGCAACCTTCCTGTGTTAATAACAACACCCTCCCACTCTTAAGGGACAGGAAGTGATCTCATCAAGGTCATGAGGTGGGTCAGTGCATTGTTTTTTAAGATGCGACCTCTAACCTCTAAAAGAGAAAAGAGAAGATGAATGCTGGGGGAAGTTTTCTTTATCCCAAACTCTAATCTGCATAATATCAGATGAAAATGAGGACAAACACACTGCTGTGAATTTATACAGGTACACAGAGTTACAATATAGTTAGATTATATCAGAGGATTTCAAACCTCCCCAAGATGTGAGGCACATATGCAGCATGTTGAGGTGAAGGGGACAGGTGTGTGTTCTAGAAACAACAGGAAGTTAGTTATTGTAGTGTGACCGCTTATTTAACAGCTTATCAACACAGTTAGCAGTTGAAGCAGCAGCTGTGACACACAGCTCATGGAGGAGATCAAGGTAGTTAGCAACTTCTTCTTCTACACTTTCAAAAGATAAAATTATCTCTGATGTCCTTTGCAAATAAACCTCCATAAATCAAAAATAATTTGCCTGAGAATCATCATATTTTTGTTTTCTTCAGTATCACAGTAATCCAGTTGTAACTGAAGTTGTTTGTTGCGTGGCGATATTGTATTGATACACGGATGCCAAGTGTCAATATTGTATTATATACATTAGTTATTTTTGCAAATACGCATTTCAATCCAACTTTTGGTACTAGAATAATAAAATCAGTTGCTTTTTCAGTCTGCTAGGTGGTGCTGATGTTTTTTTTCCTGGTGAGGTCAGCAGAGATCTCAGTCAGCGTCATTTTTTTCCTGCTAAATGTCACTGACTGAGACCAAAACAAAGATGGAGGCACTAGAGAAAGATATCAGAAATGCGCTGTCTGCGTTTAAGTCAAACGTCTGGACTTACTTTAGACAGAAGGACTTGGATGTGACACGTGATTTGCAAGCAGTGTCATATGAGAATAAAATACTTTGGGAATACTAGGAACATGAGGGCTCACCTCACGCTCCACCATCCAGAGATAGCGTTACCCGCTGACGGCCAAGCTACCACTAAAGCTGCTCCACTGAAATATCAACCCAACACTGGACACACGTAGCTCGACACAACTACCATCCAACAGTGAGAGAGCGAAGAAAATAACACAGTCCATCACCGACTACATGTGCAAAGATCTGCTTCCATACAGCACTGTTTAAAACCAAGGCTTTTGCTAAAAACATGTGAACCCAGGTATGTGACTCCGCCCTGACGTTTTTTTACTGACACAGCTGTACCCAAGCTCTACAGAGAAGTGAAGCATAAAGTCGAGGAATCTGAGTACAGCAGGAAGGGTGGCATTTACTTGTGACACCTGGACTTCAAGGTCAGTGGATTCATATGTGACTACAACGACACATTATCTGACAGAGGACTGGAGACTGCTGTCTCATGTGTATGCAGCATTTCTGACAGGATTTATGTCTGTCTGCTTTGTGCCACATTTTGCTGCAAAAAAAAAAAAGATGAAAGTTGATGAACAGACTGAAAACTTTATCTTATGAGGTAAAACTGATGTTGACAAAGTTTTCCTCTGGGGAAATAATTTGCAGTTGGAAAAAAAAGGTAATAATTGCAATATATCGCTGTATATTTTATCACAATACACAGCATATCGCAATTTAGCAATAATATTGTATCATGACCTAAGTATCGCAACCGTAGGTCCTCTGGCGATTCCCACCACTGGTTGATGGGTTCTAATTGAATTAAAGTATCACTTTTATTTTAGTCATCTCTTTAGTGATCTGCGCTTATTCTAAAAGTCCAGTGTGTCAGATTTCGGAGGATTTTGTGGCATCTACCAGTGAGGATTGCAGACTGCAACCAGCTGAAATATCCGCGGACTAGAGTTCCTTCAGTGTTTACTGTTCAGGAGGTTTTTATCAGGAGCTGAATTTTTCCACAGAGGTATTTTCTCTCCAAAACATCGGACCAGGTGATGCATTAAAAACCCACAGTGCTGTATCTGTGGTGTTTGATATATGTTGAGGTGGTGATGCTTTTGTCCTGAAGTTTTATTTCCTTGACATAATGCTCCTGTTCACCTCCTGACCTCTGTGACACTGAATCAAACAATACAAGTACGATCTGTTGATCCGGATCCTATTACACACTGCCCGTTTGTCGTTTCCATGGCAGCAGGTATCACTAAAGTTCACCGTGTGTGTGAAAGTGCACAGAGCCAACATGTGAGCAGTGATGTGAGCTACAAAGACTTGTTCTGTACAAACACTCGGACTCAGAGCAGGAATGTGGAGGCTGAGCAGCTGAGACACAAGAATGTTTCCTGCCTACTCATTAACACAGAGCTCTGTCATCTGACTACACGACAGCAGGACGAGGACGCAGGGAGGGAGATGAAGTTCACATTAAAACTCAGTTTGACTCACTTTTAATTTCAGTGGCGTTTGAAACAAAACAATTCAAAGTGTCAATTCAAGAGTTCAAACCGTTCCCATCACTGAGGGTGTGGTTAGTGTTTAGGCCATCATCATTCAGCTAAAGTGATCATGAGACGAGACACATCAAGATCTCAGTGGTTTACCACCTCAACCCACAACTTCCTGCCGTAAAACCCTGAGGAAACAAACTAACGGTTCACTTCAGCAGTATAACAGACGAACATTTCTTCTCATTGCATCCAGAGGAATTTATGATTGTTTGCATAGAATACAGTCTGCACTGCATATCTGTCATTCTACAGTGATGCTTGCTAGCTATTCTATGAGCTCTTATACATTCTATTTGGTTTACTGTGTCAGTTTTATCTTTCTTGTTGATTCCAGATTAGACTGAGCAGTATCCTGGTATTATGGTGGACTATCTCAATTTTCAGGGTTCCTACAAATTTTATGAACACAAGTTCCAAACTTTAAATGACTTTTTAAGGAACCATAATGCCAATTTTTGCCACTTTTTTTTCAACTTGAGGAGTTCAGAGCGCTCCGCCAAAAACTCCAAGTGCCTAGAGCGCAGAAACGCAAGGCACAAAGCAACGCAAAAACAGCCAGCAAAAAACTTCATTTTTCATTTAAAACAATTACAGAGAGCCAATTCCAGCTGCTTAAACACTTTCTGTGCGATCGTGTCCTAAAACTGCGATCACTGTATCCGACTCCGTGTCCTTTGTCTGATCATTAAGTCCATTAAAAGTGTGTGACAGTGATCCCACAGTATGAAGCCCCGAATCATTACTGTACAAGACGCCTTCTTCTCATCCTGTCTCTATGTTAGTCATTATTCAGAACATGTGATTGAGCTGCAGTCTGATATTAGTCTCCTAATGATGCTTACAATCAGTTATTTCTGTGTGAGCTCTTTGTGAAACCAAAGAACAGAAATAGAAACACTTTAGAAGCATTGAAGTGCTGCTGCAGAATCTTCTGTCAGTCACCAGATTTTGATTTCCCCACATGGGTCCTGATGATGCAGGATGACCAACAGTAACACTGTCCGATCAACGAGTTTCCTGTCAGTCAGTAGAGCTTCATGTTTACTCCTCTTTGTTTGTTCACCAAAATTCAGTGTGAACAGGAACTGAACTGAAACTAGAATGCAACAGAGTATCACTGGTTCCCACTGGTGCGACCAAATGAACCGAACTACAGGTGTGAAAACACCCTCACACTGGCTGCTGAGTCTTGTCAGTGTTGCATTCTGATTGGCTGAAGATGTTTCTGGTTTACATCTAAATTCTGCAGAGTCAGGTCATCTAGTTGTTTTGCCTGAAGATCTTTAACATAAGTATACACTGTGTGTGTGTGTGTGTGTGTGTGTGTGTGTGTGTGTGTGTGTGTGTGTGTGTGTCTATGTGTGTGTGTGTGTGTGTGTGTGTGTGTGTGTTATAGCTGCATCCTCTGGTTGTGCAGGAAAGGGAGAGACTCCTCCCTGCAGCAGTACAGTAATGACAGGCTTCATTACACCACACACACACACACACACACACACACACACACACACACACACACACACACACACACACACAAAATAGCACCAAACCAAAAGTGCAACACTACCACAAACAGCGGACACTGAGCAGAGTCTCACCCCTAGCGCAAAACAGAAACTGTAAAAAACAGAAGTGTTAAACCTTATCCTTATCATCATCATCATCATCATCATCATCATCATCATCATCATGAAATGAGCTATAATCTACACCTGCATACTGTAACTGTATGTACATGTGTAAAAAGAGAGGAAGTATAAAATTGTTTTCACCGAGAAATAAACATTAAGGTACTTAAACACAACTCGACTAACTTTCTGTCTGTTTATGTAACAGACACATTCGTCTTCTGACAAAACAGATTTGTTATAATGGAGTTGTAACAACGTTTATTTTAAGCTTTTTGTGGCTTTTATGACAAAACAACAAACTTCACAGACTGTGAGCACAGCAAGACTCCTGGTCCGGAGTGCAGATGTGGACTGTGTGTGTGTGTTTGTGTCAGAGGAAGGGGTTTTCTTGGCGGTGTCCTCACCACTTGCTGACTACAGAGGAAACAGCCGGCTCTCAGACGGGTGGAGTCGGTCCAGGATGCTGAAGGTGCTGCTGGGAGAAAAACTCGATGCCTCAGACTCGTTTTGTGCTGATGATGATGAAAATGATGATGATGATGATGATAATCTGCTTTGTTTCAGTAGCTGCTGCTGTTAGCACTCAGCTCTGATATGATACCGAAATACTACTCTTGCGTAGTCAGACGTATCTCCTCAGTGCTGTGTCAGTGCTACAGAAAGGTCTGGAATCACGGCTGTTCTTTCTGAGGAAAAACACTCCGGCTTGTTTGTATTTCTCTACACCAATCACAGTTGTCTTGAGCCCAGGATGAAGTGACGGTGCTCTTACAAAATAGTGTCGAGGGTGAACTTTATTTGGTGGAGCATCTGCAGGTGTGCAGGTGAGCACTGTCATTAAAATGGCACACAAGGAGAAAAGCCAAAAAAAACATTCACAGACATATGTCACTGTGTGAATCGATTTTTTGTGATGAACAAGAATTACCGCCTCGTGGTTGTATGCCTCTGCGCACCAGTCAAGTTTCTCTGACAGTTTACATCCATGTCTGTAAAAACATGGACGCTTCACACACAGAAGATCTATACAATCAGCATAGTTTCAAGATTAGTCACCAATTCAGTATCTGACCAAATGTCTCCCCTTCTGTTCCTGAGATACGACGCTAAGTAATGGACAGAAAAGTGTTTTATGCAGAACGCTATGATGTCACAGTGAAGTTGACCTTTGACCTTTTGGATATAAAGTGTCGTCACTTCATAATTTAATCCTGTCAGACATTTGTGTGAAATTTTGTCATGATTAATGTATGAATTCTTGAGTTATGGCCAAAAACATGTTTTGTGAGGTCACACTGGCTTTCCACCACCAAATTCTGATCCATTTTTCAATCCAAGTGCCAAATTTGAAAAAAACCCTTCAAGGTATTTGTGAGATAGCGCTTTAACAAAAATGAGATGTCTGCACAGTGATCTTGACGTTTGACCTCCAAAATCTGATCAGTTCATCGCTGAGTCGCAGGAGATATTTGTGCCAAAGCTGAAGGTGTTCTAGAGATATCATGTTCACGAGAATGGGACGGACAGATGTACGGACATACAGACGTACATGCGCACGGATGGATGGATGGACGTATGGACAGATTCCCTCATGATGTTCTAGAGATAAGATGGAGGGACGTATGGAGCTACAGACGTACGTGTGGACGGACGGACAACCCAAAGATATAATGCCTCCAGCCAAGACTGTCACCAGGGATGACACAGGATGAGAGGAGTTGAAGTCACCATGACAACCATGTGAGACTTTCTGCATGGATGCAGAGTCACATGTGCAAACATGCATGTGTGTGACGCTGCATGCATCAGCTGCTGCACAAATGCGTGGCCATGAGTGTGTAATGGTATGTGTGTGTGTGTGTGAGTATGTGTGTGTGTGGGTGTGTTTCATGTTTATCTTGGGGCAAAAAATGCATATTTGCAGATCAGCCAAGTGTTTTTCTAGATCTAAACATAGATGCACAGTGTGTGTGTGTGTGTGTGTGTGTGTGTGTGTGTGTGTGTGTGTGTGTGTGTGTGTGTGTGTGTGCGCGTGTGTGTGTGTGTGTGTGTGTGAGGTTGTGACAGATGGACATGGGTCGAGAAATAGGTCATGTAGAATTCCTGTGGGACAACCAGCCATTCCTACACACACACACACACACACACACACACACACACACACACACACACACATTCACAAAAAAACCTTAAAACACATAAGACTTGGTTTAAATGGTCTGTTTATGGGAGGCACACACACACACTCCCCAAATTGTTTTCCTGTGCTACTGGAACATTCCTTGTCGACCAGAAGGAGCTTTATTTGACCTCAGAAAATGATTTCAGGTCTACTCTGCATTTCTGCTACAGGGAATCATTTCTGCTTTTTATAATGGATCTATTTTTATATGTGGACAGTTTCTGTGTAGATGATGCTTCCACTGTGGCTGAATGTGAAGAAGAGGAAACACTTTATAGACAGAAGTCAAAACAAACACTACAGAGGTCAGCCTCCTCTGCATCATGCCTCTGCCTCTTGTCCTCCTGTTAAAGTGAACACACACAGCTCGTGGAGACAAATTAGCTGCTTTCAAACCCTCAGCGGTCAAACACTGCAATCTGCATCAAAAACCAAACTCCTTCTCAGAGTCATATCGCTTCATAAACTTCCATAAATCAGCTTAGAAATTACAGAATCATATTCCAGATCTTGCCTGAGAATCTGCATCAAATACCGGACTCCCACTCAGAGTCGTATTGCTTCATAAACTTCCATAAATCAGCTTAGAAGTTAGAGAATAAAAGACATTTTTCATATTCCAGATCTTGCCTGAGAAGCAGCACATCTGCATCAGAGCTATCCAGTGAGAGCTATCTGCACATCCACAGGGACACTGTAACCAGGAGCTGCCGATCGATCATTCAGCACACTTTTTAAGGGCACTATCCACAAAAATATAAACACGTACGCAGTCATTTGTAGCTCACAGCATAATCTACAGAATCCAAAGCTTTCTGTTTGCATACCCAAAGCATCATGGGACCTGAAGTAAGACAAACGAAGAATAATAGGTGCGACAAAATCCATTAATGTTAATGTGTTTCACATTTATGAGGCAGAGAATGGACAAAGGGATGGAGGCTGAATGTTAAATGCTTAACATCAACATGCCAAAATCATTACAGCCTGGGTCCATTACTGTGTTTTGGGGTTTTTATATCACTATGTAGCTTCCAGGTAGTGTGGCCTTGGTGTTAGTCGGCAGATTTTAGAATTAGTGTACAAAACTATGGTTGAGAGTGTTTTAACTTTTGCTGTCGCAGTGTGATACACTAATGGACCACGTCAGGTTGAAATGCTACTGGTAATGACATAAAGTCCCTTCATGGCCGGCAGGAGGGGAGGTGGATGGGTCCAACAAACCCCGGACTTTCACCCAGGAGTTCGGTGTTCACTTCCTGTATGACTGTAGAGCCAAACCATGATGTTTTTTTCTAAACCTAACCACATGCTTTTGTTGACGTCCCAGCGTTGGTAGCGACGTCCTGGAATGTCAACAGGAGACGCAGGAGGACACCTAGCATGTAATATGGAGACGTGAAAGTCTGCTGACAAAGGGGCGATATGTGACGACTGGGGATAAGAACA